>BPVZ01000186.1:276380-291250 GCA_020521535.1 Rubroshorea leprosula | reverse complement strand
TAATTACCTCTATAGATATATCAATTACCTTAAACAATTGTGCCTAAAAGAACCATAATTGCAGCAAATTCACAGTAACAACCAATAATAGAAGGCTCTCAAAAACTATTATTATAAAATGAATTAGATACTTCATAACTTATATAATTTTTCCCTTAATATTCGAAGAAATTAAACATCTCTATCATCCAAATTGTGTTTAAAATTTTTTCAGTTATGTTAGACTTAATTCAGGTGTAAATATAGTTTGCTTATTCTTCATAAATGATATCATAATTAATTTTCTTAATCCATTGAAATGGTATATATTTAGTTTTCTTAATTATATAAAATAAATTGTATATACACAATAGGATTGTTTGAACTATATTCTATTAATTAGGAGTAACAACCGATCTGAATTACCAATTCTTACTAGTACATTAATTAAATACAAAAATTATTAATTATTAACTATGATGTAGAACCGGTAAATCTCTTTACTTATTGTGCCTAAAAATTCATCACTTAAAAGTAAAAGTAAAATTACTCAATTTAAGAAAAATAGTTAATTGGACAGTGTTTAACTAACTTGAGCAAAGTCTACTGCCATCCTTCATTCTAAATGTCTCTGTGTCATTTCTCATGTTTTTGCTTTGGGATTGTCGTTACATTGTTTCTTTGGATTAGGAAGAAATTCTTCACAAAAGGAATGATCTTTTTCGGACAAGGTATTTTAATTTGGAGTTTTTAATGTTGTTTTTAATTAAGTAAATCTAGCACAACTTACTTCAAAAAATCTCTTCTTTTTTCTCATTTTAATATTTTTTTAGTTTTAAATTCATGAATTTTTTTATTAGCAAAAGTAGAATTTTTCATTTATAATACTTTTAATCCTTTACAGAATTACTTATAAATAAGATTCTCACTTGGCACCCAAATCTCAAATAATATCTCATTGCACAAACATACTAGTGGCGCCTATTAATTTAAGGCATGCCAAAACCAATACACACTCAAAATACGTTGGAATGGTGCAATTACCTTCACCTGGTTCCATCACATTGGCCTCTGATGCAATTTCTGCTTTGTTTCTCTGCTAACCACTTCTGTTGGTTAATCCCGAAGCACAAATAGCAAGATTAAGACACCAATCTGAATAAGAGATCATATAACCATCCACCTTCATTGCCTGTGTTCCACATAAATGATCTCCTTTAATTTGAATCAATTAGAGAGCCATACAAGCAGATCAATCCTCCCCTTTAAATAACCTTTTGATCTTGCATATCCATTATCCACACAGTCCAAGTGATAACAGAAAACAGTGATGACCAAACTTCCCTCTCAGATTTTCCTACCACCCCAAAATTGTGCTGATCATATAATTGGCTCCCTAGAAATAAGGAGCTAAGACACCACCACAAACAGCTCCAACTACAGTTAAGGAGTACATGGCTTAACTCCCCCATTCTACAATTTTTAACACCATTGACCATCCTTTTTCTTATCCATCAACAAAATGATAAGCTTTTCTTACAAAATGAATTGTATGCAGGTTGGGTTACCAAGCCTAGAGGAGCTACAATTATGCTGGATCAATGTTAATATCAAATGGGACACTTCAATAACATCTTTTTGTTTCAAGAAATTGAAGAAATTGATCATTCAAGGCTTTGATAATTTGGAATTTTTATTCTCATCTTGCGTGGCTAGAGATCTGGTGATGCTTGAACGACTTGAAATAAGAGAATGCAAGAGGATGAGAGGGATTATTGTCACAAAGAATGCAGAAGAAAAAGAGAATTTGATTTTTCGTCAATTGAATTACCTATGGATAAAAGACCTTCAAAACCTTGTTGGATTCTACTTAGGAAATTGTATTGTTGAATTCCCATCCTTAAAGGATTTGGAAGTACTAAACTGTCCAGAATTGGAGGGACTCACAGTTAAATATTTTGAAAGCACAAGTTGCATAGCTGACATACAGACGCTTTTCAATGAACAGGTAATATATCTCTTATTTCACTTTCATTTTAGCTTTAATTTTAGGGACTAATAATTATCCTTATCCTTTCATTGTCAATGGCATGATGCATTCATTCATTATGTAGGTTACATTTCTCAACTTGGAATGGTTGACTATCACCCACTTGAAAAACTTGGAGATGATATGGCACAACAAACTATATGCAGATTCCTTTTGCAGGCTAAAATCATTAACAGTTGAAAATTGTGAAAAGCTATCGACTGTTTTTTCTTCTACTGATATATTGGGAAAAATCTTGAAATCCCTAGAGGTGTTATCTGTATATCAGTGTGGCTCACTCGAAGGGATATTTGAAATTGCCGAGTTCAATGTCAAACCAAAACATGCTGTAATTGACACCAAGTTCAGAGAATTGAATATTAAAGACCTACCAAGATTGAAGCATGTGTGGAATAATGATCCCCAAGGAATGCTCACTTTTCACAACCTGGAATCAGTCGAGGTAAGCCATTGTGGGAGTCTCAAAATTTTGTTTCCAACTTCAATAGGCAAAAGCCTTTTGCAACTTCAAAAGCTACATTTATACCGGTGCGGGGTGGAGGAAATTGTCACAATGGGAGAACAAGAAGCTAAAGCAATTGTTAGCTTTGAATTTCCTCAAGTAACAAGTCTTAAGCTTGAGGCGCTACCAAGACTCCAATGTTTCTACCCAAGGAAGCACACGACAATGTGGCCAATGTTAAAAGAGTTCTATGTTTCCCATTTCAATCGAGTAAAGAGTGCAGATCGGTGTGGGCAACTTGACTTCCCTGTACGACTACCACTTTTCTCTACAAAAAAGGTATGATTCATATCATAACTTTCTATTGTGAAATCAGAGCCTCTCTCTCTTCTACCAAAAAAAAAAAAAATCAGAGCCTCTCTCCAAAATAAAATAATAAAAGAACACCTTACTCCAAGTATATATCGTGTAACAAGTCATTAATTTTTAATAATCACCATACATGGAGAATGATATCACATTGGAAAAACGCAATAACTTGCTTTAGTGAGACTCAAGTGGTTTTTTAATGAAATATTGTTTTTGAGACTACTTGAAGATAATTGCTAGTATTTCTTTAACTTTGTCATTATTGTTTGGAATCTCTTTGTTAGATAAATCTGCTTGTGTTCATTTAATAAAAACATAGTTAAAAACTCTTTTATTATGGCTATCGAAGCCTTGTAAAAAAAATCTTAATCTATAGATTAAGAAAAACTAGCTACTTAGTGAATCACGAAGGGAAGAAGTGCTAACTTTAGCTTTTGAATTCTGTAGAGCAAACCAATTACTGTTATGGTTAGAAAATCTGGTTAAAAGTAAGAACTCTTATAGCTTGAAAGCAGAATATGATTTAGCAAATAAGGGTACTAAATGTTGAGCTTTAGAAGCTACGTATAGTAAGCAAGAAGTATAAGTTAAGAGATAGTATCTTAAATGTGGAAGGCATATTATTTTAAAGTCAAATCATTTATACATGTATTTAGTGGGAAGTCCATTTCAAAATATATTTACGAAGTGTAACGATTGGTCTAACTGAAGAACTCTCTTCTGATTATACCCAGGATTGAAGAAAAACTTAAAAAACCTAAAAATAAAAAATAAAAAAAAATAAAAAAAAATAAAAAAATAAAAAAATAAAAAAAAAATAAAAAAATAGAGTCACATGCAATGTTGAATAGATACAATTTACCTTCGCATAAATCATAAGAAATTTCTAGACTTCCAAAAATGCTAGCCGCACTTAGTTAACCTGAAATGGTTAGAGAAACGAACATGAGTTATGAAGCTCAGTAAGCATAAGTCATAACCTAAAACTGTAAGTGAGCTTTGAGTCAAATTAACATGAACAATCAAATAATCCATGTTAAAACTTACAACCAGAATCCAAATAAGATAGAATATGAAGGTGGCAGGCATAGCTTAGCCATATAGATCAAATCTCTTAAATAGGTTCTTCATAACTTGAACACTAAATGATTAACTTCAAAACACAACAAATAAAATCAGATTACTAAACAATCTAGAAAAACAAACAATCACAGAGTTTATGGAGTCCAGTTAACAACCTGTGGTGCACTTCACATTAATCAAGGCCAACCATAGCTTCCCTACTGCATAGAAGTCCAATCAATCAAAGTTGCTCAGCTTAGAGCCCAAACAATTAAGTAGCAGTTAGCATAGGTTCCAAACCCTCCATAGAATCAAACAATAGTATAAACCACATAGCAGAAACTATAATAATCATGGTCTAACGAAACAGATATCAAACACCAAGTCTCACAAAACAGATAGCCAGAAGCCCTTTTCTCTTCCTTCGGTTTCTAGTTTAGAAATTATGCAAATACAAGTGCTTCATGCTTACATGCAAATGTAAAATGTTTGGATGTTTGCCATATGTCATTACCACCCCAAATAGACTAGATAGTTGTATTCCATTATAAAAATTTTTGAAAACTGACATTCAAACCCGAAACTCTGTTTTTATGCATGTAAGTTCTGAGAATTAAGAATAGAACCTTATGAACTATACAATTGAGGGCAGGGTCATTACATTCTTTCCACCCAAAAATGCATTATACTGCATTTTTCAATTCAATTAGTAATAAGAGTGTATTTGGTTTCCATATGAAAAAATACACTTAATATTTTTAATAATTTTTTTCCTTTTTTATACATAAAATCACAATATCTTATTTTATTAAATTTTATTTCTTTCCAGATTATCCCTCAATTGGAGAAACTATCATTAGTAAGGGATGACATTGCAATGATATGTGAGCATGAATCCAAACAAGACATCATTTTCAATGGTAAAGTTCTTCAAATTCGAGACTATCTTGATGATGAATTAGATGTTTTACCTGTTGGATTCCTAAAAGGGTTCTGCTATCTAGAAAATCTCATTGTGAGAAATTGTTATTTTAAAGAGTTGTTCCCTTCAAAAGGAGAAGTTGAAGAACAAGAGAAACACATTGAGATTGAGACTCTCTCAAGGATTAAAACATTAAATCTGGAGTACCTTCCATATCTTAGGCATATATGGAGCCATGACTCATCAAGTGTCCTTCAAAATCTTGAAACTCTTGATATATCCAAATGTGATAGTTTGATTATATTATCAACTTCAATTTCATCTTTCCAGAATCTCACCACTTTGAGTGTAACAAGTTGCAAAGGGATGATATAATTGGTTTCAGTCTCAACAGCGCAAAGCCTGGTGCAGTTAGAAAGTATGACTGTAGATTACTGCACCATGTTGACTGAAATAGTTGGAAATGAAGGAGTTGGAATGCAAGATTATATCATGATCACTTTTACTAAACTAAAATTTTTGACACTTCGAGAGTTGCCAAGATTAGAAAGCTTTTGTTCAGAAAATTTCACCTTCAAATTCCCATGTTTGGAAAAGGTAACCGTCTATCAATGCCCCAAGTTGAAAATCTTTAGTGAGGGAGACCTAAATACACCATTGCTACAAAGAGTATCAATTGAAAATGAGGACAAGTACCATTGGGAAGGTGACCTTAATACCACCATACAACGAATGTACATGGAAGAGGTATGCATTGATTTCTAAATATTTGAAGCCAGTCATTCTTTTTATAAATAATTGTTCGATTTATTTTTGGATTGTGTTATATATATAACTAGCCTTGCCTTTTTGCACTTGTGCAGGTTGGATTTGTTGGATTACAAAGTTTGATGCTATCAGAGTTTCCGAAGTTCATGGAAACATGGCATATCAAGAATCCTCAAGAACTCTTAGATTTCAGACAGCTTGAGGTGCTTGAAATTTATAATTGTAGCAACTTCAGGTACCTGTTAACCCATTCCATGGTCATGGGCCTTGTGCAACTCTTGCAATTAATAGTAAAAAACTGTGGGACAATGGAACAAGTGATAATGGGAGGAGCGAAAAATAAAATGGAACTCCCACATCTTTGGTTGATCAATCTAGAGTCTTGTATAGATTTGACAAGTTTCTATGTGGGAAGTCATAGTCTTGAGCTTCCAAGATTAAGTGATTTTATTGTAAAGGACTGCCCAAAGATGGTCACATGTGCTGCTTCTGCATCCTTAGAAGAGCACAACCAAGGGGAATCTCAATACCTCCTTAGCAGTAAGGTTAGTTTCTTTTTTTCTTTTCCATTTTTCTTTATTTTTACAGCAACATGGTTAGTTTTTATATTTATTTATTGTAATTAAGGTTTTATAGTATATTTATCTTTGCTTTCTGCATGTCAGTGTTGCCATCTCCACTTCTATAGCTTCATGAATGAATCTTTTTAAACAAGTTCCACTTAATACACGGTTAGAAAACAAAGAATCCTATCTAGATCTACCACTTAAAATGTGAAGTTACACAAGTTTTAAAATAGGATTATTGATCCAAATAATATATTTTTTTTCTTTTTTGCCTGCATTGACTCCAATAACGTTAAGTCCAAAAAGAGTTCACTGTTTTCTACTCAAAATATCAATATACTTCATATAATTGCATGTTGTTTTCAAGTTCTTGGTTTGGGATTATCCTTGTAATGTTTTTAGTTTAATCAATTAAAAAAAAAAAAAACCTTTTTGATGAAAATTCTATTAGGTTGAGTTTCTCAACTTGGAGTTTTTAAAATTTCTTCAATTAACATTAGGCAAATATGATAGTGTCATCTTCCTACAATGTCTTGTATTAACAGACTAACTAAGAATCTTTGCAGGTGGAGACTCCCAACTTGGAGTTTTTGAGTCTGTCTTCAAATAACATTCAGGGAATTTTGGACAATTCAATTCCAGAAATCTCTTCTTGTGTCCAAAATTTAAGAAAGTTGTGCTTGGAGGGTTGTGGTAATTTGAAATATCTATTGACATCCTCCATGGTTAAGACTTTTGAGCCATTGAATTGGCTTGAGATTCGAGATTGTAATATGATGAAAGAGGTAATACTTGCAGAAGAATCAACAGATGAGGAAAAGATGTGCAAGATTTTCTTCCCTAACCTGGAGTTCCTACTACTTCAAGACCTTCCAAAACTCACAAGATTTTGTTCTGGAAATTACTTGGAATTACCATGCCTTTGGAAACTTAAGATAAGCAAGTGCCCTGTGTTGAAGACTTTCATCTCTAGCTTTATTTTTGGAGATATGATAGCCAGTTTTGAAAATGTCAAAAACACTTGTACACATTCTCTCTTTGATGCAAAGGTGATTTCTCTCTTTTTTTCCCTTTATTTTTCACTTTTTAATGTCTTAAAATGCTATTATTATTTTCTAATCCTCATAAAGTTTTACATTAAAAAAAAATAGATTCCAATATTTTTCATTCCATTACATCTATGATTATATTTAATTTTAATTGAATTGTGAAAATCTCTAGGTGGCATTCCCCAAATTAGAGCGTTTGGTAATTGAACATGTGAAGAGTTTGAATAAGATATGGAATGACCAACTTGAAGTAGATTCTTTTTGCCAACTAACTTTGGTAAGTGTGGTTTCATGTGAAAAGTTAATGAATATTTTCCCATTTAGTATGGTGGAAACGCTTCAGAGACTAGGCAATCTCCAAATATGGAATTGTGATTCACTTGAAGAGATACATGAGTCTCAAGAACCTGGTGTCAGCCAATCACAAGCTCAAAAGGCCACTCCACTGCCTTTGTTGGAAATGGTCACATGCTTGGAGGATGAAGTGAAGGATGGGATTGTCTTTAGCCAACTCAAGTATTTGCAACTTTGTGGTCTGCCTAGACTTTCAAGCTTTTGCTCGATTAAATGCAAGTTTGAGTTCCCATTTTTGGAAGAGGTGATTTTGATGGATTGTCCCAGTATGCAGACTTTCTCTATGGATGAAATAAGAACGCCAAAACTACAGAAAGTAAAATTGACTAGGGATGAAGATGAAGGCTTTTGGGATGGCAACCTAAACTCAACCATACAGCTACAGTTCATACAAAAGGTATGCATTAATTCAAAATATTGCCTTAGGTTTACTTCTTTTGAGTTCTATCTATTTCTCTTTTCCTTTTATTACACAAATCTTCATTTAGAGTCTTCAAAATAACAGAGAAAACTAGAAGGGTATGAATGAATGCTTCATAGATCATGATTTTGAAGAGGAAAATTTTTGCTACAAATTTTCTTTTCAACTCCAGTAATGTTTTGTTGTTGTGTCTACAGAGTCAATGTGACTCTGAAAACTGAGATCGAAGAAATTGTGGATCATGTCTTTTCCAAGTGAAGTTTGATGGTGAGTTGGTCTTATGCTTCCATCATCTCTACACTTGTTTGATAAAGGAACATCTCTTGTAAACATGCATGGAGGCATATTAAGGCTGCTTGCTTAGTTCCTTGCAGGTCTGAATGGTGTACGCATAAGTTGGATGTGAAGTTGTCACATTGCTTGGTGCCCAGAATGTTACCTCACCAACTAAAACTGATCCCTTTTTTCTACCCAATAAAAAAAAATAAATAAAGAAAAAGAAGACAGTTCTTTTCTATTTCTCGTACACTTGTGCGACTTGTTTTATGTATTATTAAATTCGTGCAAAGCCTTTAAATTCATGTGTTGTTTTATAGTATTAAAGAGAGAATATCCTTCAAGAAACAAATGTTGCTTTCTTATATATGCTTGGATAATAAAAGAACATTTCTTATATATATGGAACTTTATATATTGAGAGGTTGCTTTCTTAATTCCTATCAGGGCTGAATGGTACACTCATAAGTTGAATATAATCTTTGCAGAGTTGCCACATTGCTTGGCATCCAAAATTAAATTGTCTGTTGTTTATTGTGTTTTAAAAAAAGAGTATTCCGAAGACAAATGTTACTTGATGATTATTAATTGAGTTCTGCTATACTTTGTTTTTAATTAGAATATGGTTTGTTCATTTTGATGGGTTTGCTATATTCTTTTCTTTTACACGTAAGGCAAACCATAATTTTAAATTTAAATATTAGCTTTCACATGCACAACAGATTTTGGTGCCTCATAGGTGTTTTTTTTTTTTCTTTAGTGATGCCTAGATCCCTTGGATATTCACATTTTTTAACTTTTGTGTTTGATAATAGGCTACACGAGCTAGGTTACACAAGATAAGACAGATTGAGTCACTTTGCGCATTGGAGATATGCATTTGCATACCTAGAGCACACTCCTTTCCTACTATAGATGATTCTTTAAGTGATGTTTCGTACCAACGGATGAGCTTACACTCCTCGCAGTTTCCCATTTTAACTTTTGGATGTAATTTAATATAATGCTTTTTACACAGCAAATGATTGAGAATTACCAAAATTTTTCTTCTCATACAAAATTCTTTCATGCATCTCAATTCACACCCAATCATGCATGATTACCATTAGATGAAACTGAATCTATATATAATTGTGTGAATCATGTTTCCAGCATCCTCAAATTTCTTGCCAACTTAATATCAAGCCGTCAAAGCAGAAAATAAAATTCAATCTCTTTATATTATTTCTCCTTTTAGATACTTAACTGAAAAATTGCCGAAATGGCAATTGGAATGGTAAAATTCAGCAAACTTACATTTCCAATGGTACCGAATACCAAACACAAATCACCAAGTAACAAATACCCTCTTAACCATCAGTTATATGATCTAATGATAAAATTACTTGTGCTTTTAACCACAAGTTTATAATTTAATTCCTAGTCTCTAGGTACCAAAGAACAACAATTACCCTCCTAAACATGTTGATACAACCACATGACACTGTCAAATAACTTAAGTGAGGAATGCTACTCCCCTATATAAGTTGGCTTACCTAAGAACAGTTTTGTATTCATTTTCTTCATGGCAGCATTCATGCATCTAGCACCAGTCACGCCTCATACCGGTAAAGAAAAAGGTAGAACTTTTGATCTATATACACCACCAATAAAAGGGATATAACAACACCTCCCCCACCACCCAAAGGTAACAAAAGGAAAAAGGTAAAGAAACCACGTAAGGATTACCTCTTGTCATCATACCGGTCAGGTTTGCAGCTATTGTTTCTCTCTTCGTGAGAAAACAATAATCAGCAAATACTACTGAATGCTTTTTCAAAAAGCTAAATGCCAATTCAATTTAGCTAAATATAACATGCCACAAGGACCATTAGGAAAGAATTCTAATGGTGGTAGGCATAATTAGTAGACAACTTACCCTGACCAAACCAGGCCTTCGTTAGATTTGTTGTCACATATTTTAAACATATGAAAAGCTCATTTTTTTTCTTAAATTACTTACAACAAACTCCTTTCTTGTACTTATCTCCTATTTGATTTCATGTTTCCTTTTTCTTTCATTCTTTCACCAGAACAAACTAATCTATCAAAATTGGTTGAGCACCAAGACATTTCATATTTGATGCATTTTAAGCCCAATATGCACAGAGAGGTAGAAAATACTATGTTTTAAAGTCCAGCATCTACAAACAATCAAAAGAATTGAAAAATGGGAGACACGATTCTTCTCTGAGGTCAGAAAAACTCTAATTCACAGATGATACTAACTGAAAATCTGTATAGAAGAATGAGAAACATTATACCAGCACCTGACCACCATATTCACAATACAAACATAAGAGAATCCAGAAAAGATGTATTAATTTGCTGTTTTACTAGATTCCATTAGGTAACAGCATTCAAATAAAGTTCTGATTATTTAAAAAAAAATAATAATAGACATAGTAAGTGGATAGTTCAGGTAATTTATACACCAACATCTTTGATGCTAGGCACTATAATGTAACACTTAAAGCACAGCCACCATAGACAGTCAGAATATACTAAGCATGTAAATCAGCGTACCTGAAGTTCTGCTAATTTATCACGGATTTGCATATAGTCTAAATGAAGTTTGCCTCCAAAATGATCTACTAAATGTCAGTCACTGAAAGGAACAAGAAAAATCAAATCACTTTGACCTAGAAACTTAAAAAAAGAAAAAAAATTAAAAATACATATATACTGTGGTAGTATGCATCATAGATTATACAGTTTCCCAAATATTTATTATCTAATAGTTGCATGATCTACAAGTACATAAACAAAAAAAGACACACTATTTAGCTGCAAAAGTTATCCTCATAAAACTAGGCCCGAAAGCCTGCTGGTGAGAAGGAGGTATAATAACCGGATCAAAAGCTGAAGCACTTGAAACCCCGAACACTAACTTTTTGAAGCCCTTAGAAGATAAAAAGGCTATGATCAAGAAGTAGAAGATAAAAAGTGTACCTGTTATAAACACTCAAAAATGCACCACAAATATCACAAACATGCAGCTTTTGATCAATCTGAAACAAAATTGAATCAAAAAGATTAGAGCAGATAGAATATAAGCATATAAATGGACTAAAAGAAAATTAAACTAAAATCAAATTATGACAGGGGACCATTCATGCACTAATTATGCAAATCGAATTCATATTTTCCCAATAAGGTCCAAGTGTGTCTAAGTTTTCTTATCTAGTTTTTATTGTAGTTTTCCTTCTGTGAAACTGAAAGAATGAAAAATAGACCTCACAATGCAAACATCAGCAGCAGTGTACTTTTAGAAATCCAGAACAGGCTCCTGTCTAGCAAAGAGCTGAACATATACGGAAAAACAATTATCCACGAATAAGTGATACCAAGGAGAAGGAAATGGTGCATGTTAATAAAAATCAATCTACAAAAATAACACTATTAAATTCAGAAATTGAAACCTTCTTGAGTGCTTCAGCCTTTTATAATGCTTTTGTGCCTTTCCTACCATCCCATTCTCACCTAAATAACAATAAGAGAGCGAGAGAGACTATTAATAAAACACAGATAAGTACATCATGTATTCTTGAAAACTTTGAACAACATAGTTCAATAAAACATAGGTAAGTACAGTTCTGAAACTTGAAAAGAATGATGGTTTGAGGGAGATATGGAATGGACAATATCCAGGGGACTATTTTCCCAAACTAAAAGTTCTTAAACTCACCCGCATTCAAGAGCAATTAGCTCCTCCTCCTTTCTTCTTCTAGTCACTTCCCAATCTTGAGAAGCTTGTCGTGAGCGAAGCTACCTTCGATGAAATATTCCAATGTGAAAGACTTAGTAGTGAAGAAAGACCTGCAAATGCACCCACTAGGATAAGTGAATTAAAGTTTTTTAAACTTAATGAGCTAAGACATCTTTGGAAGGAAGAATGTGATCTAGAGCCAGTTTAATTTCTACAACTTGAGAACTCTAGAAACGCTTGAGTGTAGCAAATTAATGAATTTAGTGCCATCCATTGTATCTTTCAATAATCTACAGAGTCTTGAAGTGTCCAAATGTCATGGACTTGTAAATTTAGTGAGATACACAACTGCTAAAAGCTTGGTGCATCTCACAAGAATGAGTATAACTAATTGTGAAATGGTAGAAGAAATTATCGCGTGCTTGGAGGATGATGAGAAAGAAAGATGGAATTACCTTTACTGAACTCAAGCATTTGCAACTCCGTGATCTGCCTGCACTTGCAAGGTTTTCCTCAATGAAATGCAAGTTTGAATTCCGGTCCTTAGAAGAGGTGATTGTGAAGGATTGTCAAGTATGAAGATTTTCTTTGAGGAAATAAGTGCACCAAAACTGCAGAGAGTAAAATTGACAGAAGATGAAGATAAAGCGGAGCGAGAAGAAGAATTTAAGTTAGCATCAATTCAGTGTATTATATTTTAGAATTCAACAGAATGAGGGGATTTGGCGCCCCCCCCCACCCCCAAAAAAAAAAAAAAAAAAAAAACAGAAAGAGGGAGTGAATGAAACATTACCTTGTTTTGTTGATTTTGTTTTCTATATACGAATTGCATGAGCATGATCCTAGCACGTGTCCCACTACGACCCTTTCTCAAACTATTGATAGTTATGAGTTTTCCACTGTAACATCCACTGAATAGCGAAGTTGAAGAAACGAATTGAGAAACTTTAAGAAGCAAAGAATCAAAAATAATTACAAGTTCTAGACGCAACTGGATGATGAAATATATAATTCTCCTGGAGGAAATTAGAGGAAGATCGTGGTTGGAATGTATTTGTTGTTGGCAGTTGAAGGAGGCACGACCACGACCATCAGTGCAGTGAAGAGAGAACGTGGAAGGTGGGTATTAAAGAAGATAACTGAAATTTGGGTTTCAGGGCCAGTATCCGAAATAAAAAAAGGGGCCTTTTGGAGCCGGCCCGTTCGCAATGTAGTGTGATCTTGGGTTTTTTTTGCAGAATTTGGCCCTTTAACAATGTATTGTTGGGCTTTAAAGAGTGCCCAAGTTGGATAAAATAATTTTGTAGGTTCAATTTTTTAATTCTTTAAAGATTTAGGACAAAGACATGGATTTACTTGTTACAGGGTGACTCTTAACTCAAAAAGATTGGCAACATGTTTAAGATCCTTGTTCTCCTTCAATTAGGTTTTTCAACAGTTTTTAAGATTTGATTAATGAAAATTTAATAGCAGTAAAAAAAAAAAGGCAATTTAACTATTATATTAAATGTAAATTTGCATTAAGAGTATTATGAATTTTCTAAAAAATTCTTAATATAATAAATTTAATTAAATCATTTTCAATAATATAAGACTCAAAATTACGTTTTCCACTTTATGGAAATAAAAAAAGTCTAACAGATACACTAGACAAAATTTTTTCAAATTTTGGCCAAAAAAATAATTATAATGTTACAGCTATGGGTGTAAACTCGAAATCAAATTTCAAATTTTTTAATTTTATACAAGTGGTATAGAGCTTGTTAAGGTCATAATAGAGGACTTTAATGAGATGTCCTTTCCCTTTTGGCCGGCTTCCATGGGGTGTTTAAAACATCTACATCTTTTAACTTATTCTTAGATCGGACTCGAAATCACATTTCAAATTTATTGAATAGTAACGATGATGCAAATTGCCCAACTTTGCAAACTTCGTCAAATTTATCTATGTCTAAATCCATTAGTTCCCCTTCCTAGGTCCCACCCAAGGTAGTAACAGGTGAGTTTTTTTCTTTTTGGAATAGTAAACTGGAATGCTAGAAAAAATAATGGTGCAGGTAGGTGTGGAAAATCCATGGCCAGCTTTTCACGTTATTGACTATGAAAATGTCAATTTTTCAACTTATTGTTTAAAAATTTTAGTATTTTATATTTTTAATTTAAATGAAAAAATTTGAATAGATTCAATGACTTATTTTCAAATCTTAATGTTTAAGTCTAATTGATTGAAAACTTAATTTTTATTAATGATTTAAAAAAATTTCAGAAAACTTTTAAATGAAAAAATTTTAATACATATATAATAAATTTAATTAAATCATTTTGATTAATATAAGATTCAAGATTAAGTTTTCACTTAATTGAAATAGAAAGCCTAACAGATACACATCACAAAATTTTTTCTAAAAATTGGAAGAAGAAATAATTATAATGTTACGGGTGTAGACTCGAAATCAAATTTCAAA
This sequence comes from Rubroshorea leprosula, assembly GCA_020521535.1. NCBI lineage: Eukaryota > Viridiplantae > Streptophyta > Magnoliopsida > Malvales > Dipterocarpaceae > Rubroshorea > Rubroshorea leprosula. The sequence goes on along the minus strand of BPVZ01000186.1, from coordinate 276,779 downwards.
TTTCTAAATTTTATACAAATGATACTAAGTTTGTTAAGGTCATGATAGAGGACTTTAATGAGGTGTCCTTTTCTTTTTGACCGACTTCCATAGGGTGTCTGAAATGTTTACATCTTCTAACTTATCCTTGGATTGGACTTCAAATCACATTTCAAATTTATTGAATGAGAACGAGTGATGCAAATTGCACAACTTTGCAAACTTCGTCAAGTTGATCCATGTCTAAATCCATCTGTTCCTCTTTCTAGGTCCCACCCAAGGCAGCAACCGATGAGTTTTATTCTTTTTGGAATAGTAACATGGAATCTGGAAAAAATAATGGTGCACCTATAGGTGTGGATTCGAAATCAAATTCCAAATTTCTTCAGTTCAAACGGTTGACGCAAACCTTGTTTCGCT
>BPVZ01000186.1:127082-140629 GCA_020521535.1 Rubroshorea leprosula | reverse complement strand
TATCATTATTCTTATTTTAAACAAGGTATCTTCTAGATTGTGAGATTTTATTTTATTTTATTAAGATGTTTTTTTATTAAGATAATGGTATAACTGTAATTGTGTAATAAAATACATTTTAAGGCTTACGGTCAACAACAAATTCAGTCCATTCACATCGTCACTTTTATATCATAGCATTTTCATATCAATTATATGAAAAAAAATAAACTTATTTTGTTAGTTAACATGATACCTCAAAAAATCTAACTGAAAAATTAAAAATGAGGCGAAAAACAAATATTAAAAAAAATTAAAAGAGCTTTTCAAATAATATAATTATAAAAAATAAGTTTTTGAACAAAGTTTTGGGATTGATGTCTTAGCCAATGGAAACATAAGATAAGGACTTGTTGCCAGTGGCACAGTGGGCAGAAAAGGCATATTCGGAATTCAGGAGAACGGGAAATGCTCTCTTCCCCATTTTCTCAATTAGACAAAAGTAGTTTTTTTATTTTTATTTTTAAATTTATGGCACTAATAAAAGACGAGTTGGCTAGTCGCACAATGAGAGTAAAAGCTATTCCAAATCCATCGTTGCCTAACCTCTCAATCAATAATTAAAAACAAAGGGGTAAATCAGAAAGAGAGGTTCTGTTGAGAACAAAAGAAAGGTTCTCTTCCCTTTATCGAACGGACAGAAACGCGTTAATAAGAGACTAAAATCTCATTTTGACCCTTTACTTTTGTATAGGGTCTTTTTTAAGTTTTTTTAACATACAAAATTTTTTTTTTAATTTTTTAATTTTTTTTTTCAACGCTTTTTATCCCTCTGTCAGTTATATAATAACATGACACTTTTGCTCCACTAACTCTACCTTAAATTTAAATTAAATTGTTGACATGAAAAATAAACCCAAAAATTAAGTCTGACTTGAAATAAAAATGATAACATGTACAATTGGATACACTTAAACAAATTTTAAAAAATGATTTCAGAAAAACTTAGAGTAAAAGCGAAAGGACCCACTTTTTAAATACTCCTGTCTTTCTTTAAACAATAAAACTTAGAGAAAAAAAAAACTTCAAAAAAAAAAAAGAAAGTAAAAAGATAAAGTGGAAGGTAAAAGTCATCGTCTTCTCGGCTTCTCCACCTCAACCTCTCTCCAATAGTATGAAAACATAAAAAATAAAAGGTTAAATCCCCATTTTGGTCCCTAAACTATTGTATGGACCTCCGATTTGGTCCCTAAACTAAAGAAATCCCTAATTTGGTCCTTAAACTATTGTACGGACCCCCAATTTGGTCCCCACTGTTTATAATTTGGTCTAAGTTGATCTTTGAACTATTGTACGGACCCCCAATTTGATTCTTATTGTTTATAATTTCGCCCCAATTTGGTCCCTGACCTATTATTTAACAGAAGGACCAAGTTGGAGTTAAATTGATAAACAATAGGAATCAAATTGGGTATCCATACAATAGTTTAGGAACTAACTTGGGAGTCCATACAATGGTTTAGGGACCAACTCAGGGATCCGTACAATAGTTCAAGGACAAATTAGGGATTTCTTTAGTTTAGGGACCAAATCGAAGATCCGTACAATAGTTCAGGGACCAAAATAGGGGTTTAACCAAAATTAAAAAAAATTTCAAATTAACAACATTTAACATACTCATTCTATTAATAAAAGAATTTTTTCTTTCTTTTAAGATGAATTTTTATAACAAAATTTGGGTTAGATTTAGATATGAAAATCTTGAGGAATGGACTCTAGAGATTCATTGTTGTGAAGCTTTCTACTTGCTTTTGATATTTTAGTTTGAGAGTCCACTGTCTTACCATTAAATTATTTTAAACCGTAAATTAAAGAATTTTAGATAGGTGAGATTCCAATGTCAGATGCCTCCTCCATTTAAAAGTTCAGTATTTTATATTTCAAAATGGTGTGTACTCGTAAAAACACCTTTCCGTTAGTTTAATTGCTCACATGTCTCTTTAGTTGCTCAGCTTTTGGATTTATGTTGGGTATAAAAAATTGGGAACTTCGAGTTTTGTACTGTTTATGCAAAGATGATAATTTCTTGAGACGTGGTTTCAAAACCCAAATATCAAGCGAAGTAAATCAATGAGTTCCGTGCTCTCAAACTCGCCGGTGCGTGATTGTTCCCTCTGCTCGAGCTTGTTGTTGCGTGATGCTTTCACTCGAGGGCGACGTTGTTGATTGCACGATGGGTTCTAACATGCCATCACGCAATGGTGAGCTCTGGGTTTGTGCCCGATGACGAAACCCAGTGCTGTACCAAATTAACTGGTGTCTGCTGTTAACACACCTCTGACTTGAGAGAACGGGCCGGAGAAGGAGACGAGGGCATAAAAGTAATTTTATTTTATTTTAATAAATAAATTAATTTAAATTAATTATAACGGCAATCGTGTAATGAGCATGCTTTAAGCTCCACGTGTAACTAAAATTCTGTCGACATCATCAAATTTTTATGTGGATTTTCCATGCCATTTATGAAAAAAAAAAATTAAAGTATTTTCCCACCTTTTCGAAATGTTAGGATTGAAATTTGAATGTCATATCTATTAAATTTAATATAAAAAACTTTTTATATCACCAGACATTCTCAAAGTATTTTCCTTCAGTCAATTCGTAATGTCAGTAAAAAGTTAATAGAAGGACAAAAAAGGGTAGGAAAAAAAGATTTTCTTAAGTTGGGATCAAAATAGAATTTTAAACTGATGCCGATAGAATTTTGTATAATGAAAATAGAAACATTAAAGATAAAACTAATGATGAGAGGTGAGGATATCTTGATCAGGAATATTATACTTGGTGGCACAAGGGGCACGATGGTTCATTCCAATGTTTTCAAAATTGAACCGGAGGTGAAATTATTTTGACTTCTAATTTATGATTTTGATGGTTTAATTGGTTTAATCGGTTAAAAAACCGAATTGATTGAATTTTAAATTTATATATTAAATATAATATAATGTAACTCATTATAATGAATTAGTAGTGGCTTTAGTGGTTAAAGCTCCTTGCCTATAATAAGGAGAACTAAGGTTCGAGACTTACATGCTAACGTTATTCAATTTATATAATACTATTATAATAAATAAATTTCAATGCATCAATACACAACAAACTTGCTTCCGAGATGGGAATCAAGACGATTCAATTTATATAATACTATTATAATAAATAAATTTTAATGCATCAATACACAACAAACTTGCTTCAGGAATCAATACGACAGCATATCTACTATATCATGTGATCCATTACACACTTAAGGAGGTCCAATCACGCAAACTAAAGCTAAGAAGATGCGTGAAACTTTATATGGTCTTATTGAGCAAATCTGGGTTGAAAACAACATACAACAAGCAAATCGAGACTTGGATGATTATAAAGCATGGTAAATATCATTCAGATTCAAGAGAAACTTAGTTGAGGTCATTTGTACAAAATATCAATTTGTTACAAATTGTGACAAAATTTGAGTGGTAGGAATTATTTGAAGCCTTTAGAAGATTCAATGTTCGGATCCAAAGGAAGCCATGTTTCCTTTAAAATCCTTGTAATATTCTTTAAGAGATATTCTTTGCAACATATTTCACAATACATTGGATGCTCTAGTGGCAAATGTCTTGCAAACCTCCCATGAGGTTTGGTGTTCAAAACCCACATGAGGTAAATTTTGGAGAATTTCGTCCAAAGAGTTGGTCCGGCCGGTTGCACGAGTTGCTGGTTCTGATTGGTTTGAGTGGTTTTGAATGATTTAATCACCTAAACGGTTTAAGATATTAACTCAATTCGTTTTCATTATTGATGTCGGTCCAATCGGTTCAACCACCCGATCTAGTCGGGTTCTCAAAACATTCATCCCTATTATTTTTTTTTTTAAGTTAATAGAAGACAAGAATTAGCTAGTGGCATGATAAGGGTAAAAGCATATTTCGAATCTGCCTCTAACTTAGCGTCTCAATCAGCAAAGGTGGAAAACTATAACCAGAAAGAGAGGAAAACTAAAAATGGTTCTCCTCCTCTTTCTCAAATGGACAATCTCATCCAGACAAAAACGTACAGTTTAGTAGGATAGAATTTTGTAATAAAAGTAGACATAAAATTGGAGTTTATATAAAATGATATTAATTATTTTAATGTGACATAAAAATAAAATTTTTTATTATTTTTATATATTATACATTTTCTAAATGATTCACCTAGAAATTTAATCATAAAAAGGAAAAGTGAATGAACTCTTCGTTCAGGTTATTTGAGGTTTTAAGCTTTTTACAAAATATTTTTAGGGATTTTTAGAACAAGTTAAATCTTATTAATTATATCATTTATAATTAAATTTGTATAAAATTTTATTCAAGATTTAAATAAAATAAAATATTTATTTTTAAAATTTATAAAAAAATAGAAATTTGATATAAAAATTTATATAAAATTAATTAAAATTATCTTAATTAATAAATTTTAACTTATATCTTAAAAATGCAAATTAAACAAATCTTATTTTTATTAGTTGTAACTAGGATTTGAATCGGCGATCCATGCTGTTCACGTGTACTAATCTCTTTGGTAATTATCAAATAGTTTGGGACTAAAAGATGTCATCTTGGATGGATTTAGCGACCACGTTGGCGCTTAGCTGAGAGATTAAAAGAATGTTTAAAATAATTTATGAATTAAAAATATTTAAAAATTAAAGTTTAAAAGTTAAAACTAGAGTTTAATCATTTGAAATTTTAGAGAAATTTTAAAAGATTAATTGATAATTTTGCAAATATTTGTTTAAGATTTATTAAAAATTTTAATTTTTTTATAATAATAAAATATATAATTAGAAGTCGTTTGGTAGAGTTTTTAAGTAAGTTTTTTCCTCACAAATTTAAAAAATTATTCAAGAAAAAACTTTAGTTTGTTTTTTAAGTTGGCCTAAAAGCAAGTTTTGAGCCGTAAAATGCCAAATTAAAATTGTCATCTAATAATTTTTAAAATTTTTTCAATTTATGAGAATGGAATTTCAGATTGGCTTTTAAATTCGGCCGAACAACCCCTTAGCTATTTTGTCCGTACTTTTACTCAACTCAACGATTTCTATTTAAGAACATCAAATGCATCTTAGAATTCATAAACCCTCCCAGCCTTCTGGTGTCAAACTCTTTTCTGTCCTTTTCGCTTTCTACATTCCACTGCCTTTTTACTTTCAGAGTTTGGTCTTGGCCATCCGTTTTAATTCCTTTTCCCTTCCTGTATTTTCCTGCTCTCTACATTCCTTAAAAAAATAAAAATCCAAAAAGGTAACTCTTTTTCCTCTTCTATTATCACAAACTGTGGATCACAGACTGATCTAAGTGCATCATCCCTTCTAAACGAAGGGAAAAAAAGATCAGGAAGATGAGTGATCCTGTAAGTCTTTCTTGCTTGGCGAACAAAGTTTTTGACAAGGTTTTTGACCCAATTTTTACGTACCTTGTCATATATCCAATCACTACTCTGTACTTGTGGAAGCAAAATGTTAAGAAGCTGAAGCTTAAGGTGGATGTGCAGCTGGTCAATAAAAGAACGGACGTGAAGAACAAAGTTGATGAAGCTGAGCAACGGGGGGAGGAGATTTTCAAGGAGGTCAAGCAGTGGATGAATGATGTGGACGAGCACATTAGTGGAAAGAGAAAGGCCGACATAGATGAATTAATAGCAAAATCGGAGAGGAAGTATTGCCTTGGGTGGTGTCCTAATCCCAAGGCTCTCTATGATCTTAGTGAGAAAGCCAAGGAGTATGCTGCGGATGTTGATGCACTCACGCAAAAGGTTTTCGAAAGGGTTTCCTACTTTCAATTTCAGAAACAGGAAAGTATTGTTTCACGGGATGATTTTGTTGACTTTGAATCAAGAAACAAGGTTTTGGACGAGATCATGAAGGCACTACAGAGTCCAACTGTTGACATGATAGGGGTGCGCGGGATGCTTGGTATGGGGAAGACAACGCTGGTGAAAGAAGTTAAAAGAAAGGCTGAGCAAGAGAAATTGTTTGATGTTGTGGTCATGGCTAATGTGACGAGCAATCCTGACTTGACAAAAATTGTAGAGGAAATGGCACGTGGCTTGGGTATGTTTCAGCTTCCTAAAGAACTCTCTGCTCGGCAAGTAGCTGATCGAATAAATGGACGGCTGAGAAAAAAGAATGCGCTTGTTATTTTGGACGATGTTTGGGGGAAAATAGATTTGAAGGATCTTGGAATTCCTTCTGGAAGCAAGCAGAAGCGTCCTGTAGCAGAGCAGCAGAATGAGGAGAGCTCACTGCTAGAGGATGAGGAGAGCTCACTGCTAGAGGATGAGGGGAGCTCATTAAGAGAAGAACAAAAGGAGTGTAAGGTTTTACTTACATCCAGAGAACATAAAGTTCTATCAGAAAAAATGGGTGTTAAAAATGAGAACATCTTCCATGTTAACAAGTTGGAAGATGTTGAGGCTAAGGAGCTGTTTAAGTTGAGAGTTGAAGATGATACTGAAAGCCCTCACAGATCGGAAGCTATTGAGATTGTGAAGAGATGTTGCGGACTGCCGCTTGCCATTGAACGAATAGCAAAGGCTTTGAGAGGAAAGGAAGATCAGCACTGGAATTCTCTACTTCAAGAACTTAAAGCCTCTAGAGATGGAGAATATGCTGTTGTTCGTTTAGCTATTGAGTTCCATTTTAGTCAGTTGGAAAGAGAAGAACTTAAGCAAACTTTCTTGCTTTGCTGTCTAATGGGCCATAACGCATCCATTGAAGACTTAATGGAGTATGGTACTGGCTTAAAACTATTCCCAGAATTCAACAAAATAGAGGAGTTCCGAGATGCAGCACTCGCTTTGGTGAACAATCTCCGAGACTCTTCTTTGTTACTTAATGGTCCTACCAATATGCAGTTCGACATGCAAGATGCTGTCCAAGATACCGCCATGTCAATTGCTTCCAGGGATGGAGAAGTGATATCTTCCAAAGATGAAGATGCAGCAGCGGTGTGGCCAGACGAGGAGGCAATATCCGTAAAACTCAAGTGGATTTATTTGCCAAATGCTGATATTAGTCAACTTCTTCGTGAGTTGGAGTTGCGGAGCAATTCCGAAGGAGGGTATAAACAGGTACAATGTCCTCAGCTTACTTTCTTTCATTTGTCTAACAAGTATCCTTCTTCAGAAACTGCAGTCCCAGCAGACTTTTTTGAGGGAATGAAAAACGTCGAAGTCTTGAGTTTGACTAAGATGCATTTCTTGTCGATGCCTCAATCAATTTCCCTCCTAACAAAGCTTCGAACATTGCGTCTCAATCAAAGTAAGTTAGGAGTACTAGAAGGCTTGGGGGAGATCATAGGAAAGCTGAAGAAGTTACAAGTCCTCAACCTTGCAGGATGTGATATTAGTGAGCTGCCAATGGAAATAGCATGCTTGACGATGTTAAAGTTGCTAGACATGAGTGATTGTACTAACCTCAAAGTAATTCCACGGGATATCTTGTCCAAATTGTATAGACTGGAGGAGCTAAAAATGGCCAACAGCTTTGACCAGTGGCAGTTTATCGAGCAGCATGAAAATCAAAATGGAAATGCTAGCCTTGCTGAGTTGAAGGTTTTGCAGAAATTGACTACTTTAGAAGTTTGTATTAATGATATCACAATGATCCCAGAAGGCTTGTTTAATGCAGAACTGAAAAGATACAAGATTTTTGTAGGAGATTTGTGGAAGTACCGAGACAGTTCTTCTGAAAATACAAAAATATTGAAGTTAGAATTGAAGGCAGACAGTTCTCATACTTCAGCTAGAAAGTTATTAAAAATCTCTGAAGAGCTACATCTAGAGGGATTGCATGGTGTTAAGAATGTGGTTTATCAATTAGACAATGAAGGTTTTCAAAAACTAAGATATCTCTATGTTCGAAATGCTCCAGAGATTCAGTTTATGATTGACTCAGAGAGGTTGGTGTGTAGCAATGCATTTCCAATCTTGGAGGAGTTGGTTCTTCAAAATTTGACAAAAATGGAAAAGATATATCGTGATATGGGAGCAACATCTTTTAACAAATTAAGAATCATAACCATTGAATGTTGTCATCAGCTCAAGAATTTGTTCTCCTTCTATGTAGTGAAACAGCTTCTCCAACTCCAAGAAATCAGTTTGAAAGATTGTGAGAACATTGAAGAGATTGTTGCTGAGGAGCCACAAGTAACCGTTCATGAGATTGACGAAGCAGCTACAACAATTGAGCTTGGCCAACTACGGTCCTTAAGATTTGAAAAACTGCCAAACTTTGTTAGTTTTTGCCAAGAAAAGAATAACCCCATCACAAATCAAGGAGGGAGTCAGTTAACAAGCTCTAGATGCATGTCACTCTTCAATGAGAAGGTATTTAATTAATTAATTTGTTTATTCTTTTTAAATTTTTTCAAGTTATGGCATGTATAAGAGATTAAATGATAAGCTTATTTAGTTAATAGTAGTGGCTATTTTTTGATTAAATTATAAAATAAATTAAATTTGAGAAACTTAATTTAAGAGGAATGGAGGAATAATTAACTTATAATATATATTTTTTTACATTAATAAAAAATATAAAAAATACTTATTTCTTATTCATCTCTTATAATACTGTAGGAAATTATGAAGACTTAACAATTCCTTTCTTTTCTCAAATTTGAAAGTATGACCAAAGAATAGCGGAGACTGCTACAATACTGTCAAAACCGTCTCATACTCTATATAATAGATAAATATAAATAAAATAGCTAGCTATTAATTTTTATAGTTTTAGCTTTTCCAATATCAGAATATTATTTAAGGCAGATTCTTTTAAACTAAGATTTAATGTTGTCGTTAGTGAATATGTTTACGATGTTTTATCTCTTCATTTCTTTTCTGTTTCTTAGGTCAAGCAGAATGTTTCTATTCACTTGTAAAGAAGTCTTAGATTAATTTTACTTTTTTGCAAAAAAAATTAGTTGAATTGCTAAAGAGAGAGACAGAGAGAGAGAGAGAAAAAAGGAAAAGTATGATTATACATTATTGTGTAAAGATGTAAAGTGAGATATTAGTTACCAGGAGGAAGACCATCACGTCTATTGGCCAAATCTCTAAATGTAGGGAATTTTCTTACTCATTGATAATAATTTGAATTTGTGTAACTCCTTTCCTCACCCCTTTCTCCCATAATTGAACCACTTATCATGTTTAATAATAATAAAAAAAATGGGTGTGATTACTCGTTGTACTCCTTGAATTAAATTATAATTTAGTTAAACCCAAATCCACCCCAAAATAGAAGGATAAGAATAAATTTACCCATCAATAAAAAATAAAGATAAATTTTACTTTTAAATTATCAATCAAAACAAATTACTTATTATTTAATTACTTATGATGATGACGGTATTATAAATTAGCTTTCTATTAAAAATAAGGTTAGGTGACAAATGGATTCTCCATGTGTGATGATGTCAACATCAAATAATAAATGATTTATTTTGATTAATGATTTAAAGAGATAACTTATCTTTTTTTTTTAAAAAAAAATGTATGTCTCTACCTTTTTATTTAGGGGTGAATTTGGGAGTTTAATCTTATTATTCAATAAACAAAAATGGAAAAGGGGATAAGAAACAGAAAAGATTATCTTTAATTATTCATTTTAGTTAGAGCTTTCCTAATATCTATTGAATATCGAATATTACAATTTTTCTTCCTTTTTCCTTAATTTATCAACAAAACAATAAGCTTTGCTTTTTTTCTTGATTATTATGTGAAAAAAAGGAGCCTTTTTTAAGAATAAAAAGAATTGTTTGTCCCTGCAGGTTGTGTTTCCAATGCTGGAGGAGTTGGAATTCACTGAGATTAAGATTGACAAGATATGGAACACTTTAGCAACGCCTCATTGTGTTCAGAAGCTTACGAAAATGAGTATTATGTCCTGTAGTGATTTAAAATATCTATTCTCTTCCTCTCTGGCTAAAGGTCTGGAGAAGCTTGTGCACCTTGAAATAAAAGATTGCAAGAGTTTGAGAGAGATCATCACCATGGAGACCAGTCGTGAAATGGGTAATATAATTCTTTCCTTTAGTTGAACTTCATGCAGATAAAACAACTTTTAAACATGGATTTACCCTTGGTGGTTTCTTAAAAACCTAAAATAATAATAGTAATAGATTTTTGTGTTTTATTTATGCTTTACACTTTTTTTTGTTGTCCTTGCACTGATTTAGTCCTTAAATTAATAATGAAAATTTATATTAGTGAACCAAAAACTGCTTAAATTAGTTCAAATAAGCATATTTTTTATGTACATCTAAGAGTTAAAGGACAAAAAAAATGCTTAAATTAGTTTAATTTAAAGACAAAAAAAAAAATGCAAAGTTTAAAATTCAGTGATTAAAATTACCATTTGACCTTTAAAAAAATGTTGCCCTGCTTATATATGCCATTCATAATAGCACTGCTGCTATTTTCAGGCAGTAAAATTTGAGCCAATGAGGCCTCATATTAACTAGTTAAGAATTTAAAGTTTAAGGCCTCATAATCCAAGAGTTGTGGGCTTGAGTTTTTATAAATTTGAGATTTATTTTATTTTATTTTATTTTTGTAATGTGCTTAACTAATTAAGTGTGAATGTATACATATTTATATATTAATTTGTAGTTTGTACTTAAGTGTAGCGTTAGGGAAGTTTTCTTAAATATTTTTTAGTATAAGTTTCTATGTGATTGGTCATATGAATTATATATTTAATATGGTTGATGTTAATAATAAAAAATTAAAGTCAATGTCTTTAAAATTTAAAATTATAATTAATTACATTAAATTTATAGCATATATGTGTAATTAATCACATAAAAAGTACATGAAAGGGAGTGTTACAAAAAAAATGTTCTCAGCATTTCTCTCATTATCAATAAAAAATAATAAAATTTTGAATTTAAGAACTCCTGGCTTAAGGCTAATAAAATAAATAAATAAATAAATAGTTGAAATCTTGACTTGTTGAGGCCCTATTAATTACCCTTAGGTTCTATTGAGTTCTAATGTTCTTAAGCCTAATGTAACTTTATGTTGGTTTTATTTAATTTATAATTTTGTTTATCAAATTAATTGGCATCATGAGTTAATAATGTATTAGTTAATATTTACGTATTATAATATATGAATTGTACATTGTACTCATGAAAAATTTGACTTTAATTTTAATGTCAATAAAATTCACTTTTAATATATATTTGTTCCGATTAAACAAAATCTATAATTCGTTCTTGACTTCAAAACTTTATTTGGATTCTGCTCAGGTAATTGTGAAGTTAAATTCTCATCGTTGAAGCGATTGAGTATAATAAACTGTCCAAAATTAATGGAATTCATGATCATGGTTAAATCTGCAAACACAAATGAAGCAGATAACGCACGGTGCTTCTTCAATGAACAGGTAAAATTCTTTTCATCTCTTGACTTGCATTTTAGCTTTAGCTTTGGGAATTGATTATCCTTATCAATTTCACTCGTTGGCATGAATTGTATATGCAGGTTACATTTCCCAGCTTGGAAAGCTTGATTCTCTCTCATTTGAAAAACTTACAAGTCATATGGCACAGCCAACTCTCTCCAGATTCTTTTTGCAAACTAAAAGAGTTGGTTGTTAGAGGTTGTGAGAATTTAATAACAATTTTTACAAAAGATATGCTGGGAAGCTTCTTTAAATCCATAGAGAAGTTAGCAATTTATTATTGTGCTTCAGTAGAAAAGGTGTTTAACGTGGGAGAGATTACAAACCTCAAAGAATCAGGACAGACCCAGTTGAGAAATTTGCGGATTTATGGTCTACCGAGTTTGAAGCACGTGTGGAATGAGGATCCTGAAGGAATTCTTGATTTTCAAAGTATGGAATCGGTGATTGTTTGGAACTGTCCCAGTATCAAACATGTGTTTCCAATTTCAGTAGCAAAAGGCCTTAAACAACTCCAAAAGCTACAAATAGTGTCGTGCGGGGTGGAGGAAATTGTTGCAATGGAGCGGGGAGGAACAGAAGCGGTGGTTAAGTTTGTGTTCCCTCGACTGTCAAACCTCAAACTAGTGGAACTACGAAGACTCAAATACTTCTATCCAGGAGAACACATAACGCTTTGGCCAGAGTTAACGGAGTTGGATGCTTTTGACTGTGGTCATGCTGATGAAGTGGACATAAGAAAGAGGCATGGTCGACCTGATTTCCCCATTCGACAGCCATTTCTCAACATGGAAGAGGTATGGGCCACGCTATCACTTAATTTTAGTTTTCAGATTAAAAATATACAGGGAAAAGTGCTTTTTTTTTTTAAGTCGTTTTCTTATTGTTTTTTTGAAGTCTTTTTAAGAATTTATTTTTTAATTAATATTTTTAAAAATTAATTGTTTAATTAAAATTTTTTTCATATAAATTATACTTGTTAATTTTTAGATTCATCTACTAAACTTAATCAATTTGTTAATTATATAAAATTTGATACCATTAAATATATATTGATAAATAGAGTTTATTTAATAAAAGAGTTATAAGTATTAAATTAATATATTAAAATTGACGTGTACATAAATAAAAATTTTAATTTAACAATTAGTTTTTTAAAATATTAATTAGAAAGTAAATTTTTAAAAAGGTTTTTTTAAATTTTTTTAAATGATAACCTACACTGCATTAATTTTTAATATTTATTTCAAAACAAAAAAGTGTTACATATTCCAGCGTCAAACTTTATCAACCATACAAGTATGATACTGTGATGCAGCATGAAGTAGAGATAAACTAGTCTAAATCACCTTAGACTCAAGAATGAATCCAAACTGAGCAAACAAAAAAATTTCTTGTGTAATTTGATAGTAAAACGTTCAATAATAATCCTTGTGGTAAGCCTTACAAGTTAAATAGTCACATGACAAAACCCGATGAAAATGAAAATAAGGTAAAGGTTAAAGTCAATTTGGAAACTATAAAACTAGCCAACCTATTTCTTGCTTACGGCTTGTCCCAACAGTTCAAAACATGCCTCTGAATGAAGGTTTACATTATACTGAAATATACAATTTAAATTATTAAATAGGAAACAAGTCTTCTAAAATAAAAATTATTTTTTTACTAGATAATTTCTTTTTTATAATTTAGCACGATGCTGCAAATTAGAAAACTTATTTCTAAATATGTTTAACTAAATGCTGGACAAAAAATACATGGCGGAAGAGGTATATTCGATTACTAAAGGGAAAATGACATATAGGAATGAGGGACGCAATAGTTGGATCAACTACCTACGTGGAAAGTGTTATGGATAAAAAAAACCTATCTGGCAAGCCGAGCAGTTATCCCTTAAAAAAATTAAATATTGAGTAAATATCAAACCTAATCTCAATTTTTAGTGTGAATACTAAATATTATCTCAACCATTTATTTAAATTAAAAATGATTCCAACCTTTCTAACAGGGCCTAATTTTATTGTAACTCACTTACGTAAAGTCCCTTACAGAATTCTTAGAATGTTATGAGACA
>BPVZ01000186.1:108086-126982 GCA_020521535.1 Rubroshorea leprosula | reverse complement strand
ATAGAAACTATAAAGGCTAGGCCTTGAGATTGGAGTTGGAAAAAAAATGGGTTTAGCATTGTTAGGCCTTGGGAAAAGGAATTGTTTGGACAGATTCACAAAATTCTAGTTAGGATTCCATTAGGATTGGACTAAGTTTAGTGATTTAGAAAAGGTTGAGGGTTATTTTTGGTTGAAATGAAAGGTTAGGATAATATTTGATATTTATAGTAAAAATTAAGGATTAAATTTAATAGTTTATGGCTAAGGTTGGGAATACTTACTTGTAATTGTAGTTTTTAAAATTTTTTTTTATTTTAAAATATATAAAATATATTTAATACATTTAATATTTATTTTAATTAATATTTTACATATTTTTATAATAGTAAAAAGGCATAAAAGGTAAAAGTTAGAGTACCGAAAAATACTATCAAATAAAACTTATATTTTTTATTTTTTGGCCAATAATACTTTTTATTTTAATTTAGTGTTTAGGGTTTATATTGTTTAAGGGTATGTTTGATTTGGGGGGAGGGGAAGAGAGGGGAGAAGAGGAAAGGGAATGACAATGATGAATTTTTTTATCAATCAAATTATAATATTTTACAATATTAAAATTTAATTAATTAAAAAATTCATCACTTCCTCACTTCCTCCCTTTCTCTCTTTTCCTCTATTTCTCTCGTATCAAACGTACTACAGGTTTATGATTTTAGTGTTTTTAGTAATGAGAATTTTAGGATTTAATATTTGGTATATAGGTTTAGAAGTCAAGAGTTTTAGGGTTTATAGCATTTAATTTTTAGAATTTAAGTTTTGGAATTTTAAGATTTAATACTTAATGTTAGGGTTTTGAATTTGAAATTTAAATTTTATAGTTCAATATTTAAGATTTAAAATTCAATACTTAATAGTTTAAGATTCAAAAATTTTAAAATTTAGGATGTTAAAACTTTTGAGTTTAATATTTAAATTATTGTGTTAAAAATATTTTAATTAAAATAAAACAAAAAATTAAAAAAAAATCTAGAGAAATTATGACAGGATGCAAGTCTTGTTCGTTGGTTCTAATGAATAATAATTCCAGTACAATTTTTTATATCATTTTTTTATACAATTTTACATATCATTTTAATAATTAATTTTTTTATTTAAAATTTATGATATTTGATGCATTTATTTATTTAATAACATGTAAAAATTATATAAAAGATGTTATAAAAAAATAGTCTTTGTATCACTATCTATCCCCAAATTAAATAATCCAAGTTTTGGGAAAGTTAGTGACTTTAAAAGATAAATTCAAAATTTCTCCCAACAAATTTAAAAATTTATGAGAGATTTAAGGGATTTTAAGTAAATTGATCAAATGCACTGCTAAAGCACAAAAAGAGAAAAAAAAAAAATATATCCCATTTAAGTAAAACTCATCCTTATTCTAAAGCAAAAACAAAAAGACTCAAATCCCTTCTAGTTCCTGGGCCTGATGTTTTCAGGTCTTTTCTTCAACGCCTTATCCACTTTAGTTCTCACGTCAGTGACGTCACCTCTCCAATCCAGTTGGTATATTCGGAATTGGGAAACCATATGGCCCAGCTCACCACTAACTTGAACAAACCATATGCCGCTCTCAATTGTCAACAGTCAATATCCCTAGAGCTCGAAATCAACTCCATCTCTTTCCCAATCTTCTCGAGAAAACAGGCCCAT
Source organism: Rubroshorea leprosula (assembly GCA_020521535.1). NCBI lineage: Eukaryota > Viridiplantae > Streptophyta > Magnoliopsida > Malvales > Dipterocarpaceae > Rubroshorea > Rubroshorea leprosula. The sequence goes on along the minus strand of BPVZ01000186.1, from coordinate 125,290 downwards.
TAGCAGTTGTTAATTATCTTTTGATTATTATTTTTTTTAGGTGAAAAGAGAGAATAATATTCATAAATAAATAAGAGCTATCCCTAAGTCTGGGGAACTCATTCCCATTCATGTCAGCAGACAAGAACATCCCCAGACCAGAAAGCTAGCATTCAAGATGATGATAGACAAAAGAAGGCAGGTTGTGACCCATATTGGCCAGAAATCAGTAAACCTGTTGGCTTCCCTTAGCACATGTTATAGTTGAACATTAGGAATAGCTGCCAACGTGGTTCTGCAATCCAAAATTAAAGTATTAAGAGGATGATCCCCATCTGCATTTTCTGATTGTTTTGTTGAATTGGTTTCCTTTCCAGATCATTCCTCAATTGAAGAGATTGTCCTTATCAGAAGATGACATTGCTATGATAACTGATTGCCGATTTAAACAAGATTTTTTTTTCAAAATAAAAGTCCTTCGGATTTACTATGGTGGAGGATCGATTATTTTTCCAATTGGCGCCCTCGGAAGATTCTACAATTTGGGAAAACTTGTTTTAACATCCTGTTCTCTCAAAGAGTTATTCCCTTCACATGGAGAGGTTATAGAAGAACAGAAAAACCTTGAGACACTCTCGAGGATTAAAACATTGGAGTTGAACAGCGTTGTTAATCTCAGGCATGTTTGGAGCAGGGACTTGTCAAGTGTTCTTCAAAATCTTGAAAAACTTAGAGTAATTGGGTGTAATGATTTGATTAGTTTACCAACATCCATGGCATCAGTCAAGAATCTCACAACTTTGGAGCTACGTAGTTGCCATAAAATGGAAAACCTGGTTGCAACTGCAACAGTCCAAAGCCTGGTGCATGTAAAGAGTATGACTGTAAGCCGATGCATTAAGCTAACTGAAATAGTTGGAAGCCAAGGAGATACAACACAAGATCCCATTATTTTTAGCAGTTTGAGATATTTGAAACTTGAATGTTTGACAAGACTAGCATGCTTCAGTTCTGGGAATTACATCTTCGATTTCCCATATATGGAGCAACTAATTGTGGAACAGTGCCCTAAATTGGAGATCTTCTCTAAGACAGTTCCAAAAACACCACGGCTGCTGCAACTACAGGGAGGGAAATTGTGGAATTTGGAAGGTGACCTCAATACCAGCATACAAAGAATGTATACGGAACAGGTATGAATTGATTCATAAAAATTTTCTAATCATTTTACATAGCATGAGCCTAAGATTAGCCACCAATTATGTTTTTCTTGGTTTTCCGTAGTTCTTTTTCTCTGTTAATTTACTGATATGGTTTTGTGTCATAATTAGCAGTTAATGTTTTGGTCTTTGCAGGTTGGATATGTTGGTTTGTCTGCTTTGAGTCTCTCTGAGTTTCCTCAACTGATGCAAAATTGGCATACTAGGAACCTTGAACTTTTAGAACTTAGATGGGTTCAATATCTGGACATTTGTAATTGCAACAGCTTGAGATGCTTGTTAACCCCCTCCATGGTCAGGAGTCTTGTGCTACTCATGAATTTGAATGTCCAAGACTGCAAAACAATGGAAGCAGTGGTAATGGAAGAAGGTGTAGAAAATGTGATAATGGAAGGGGGAGTAGAAAATAAGATAATACTCCCCCATCTGATGCGCATTAATCTGCACTCTTGTTCGGACCTGACAAGTTTCTATATGGGAAGTTGCACACTACAATGTCCGAGTTTAAAAATAATTAATGCAGCTAATTGTCAAAAAATGGTTACATTCACTTTGTCATTCTCCGTAGAACAAGCCAAAGAGGATTCTCAAGCCTTTTTCAGCAAAAAGGTTAGTTTCTTGGTGAAAACTTTCTGTTCTAAATTTATGTTGTATATAAAGAAGGTATAAATGACTAATTAGCCACTCATTGCTGACAAAGTTAAAGATTAAAGATGCTACAGTTCAAGAAATAGATCTATATTCAAACCCCAAACAACAGATTTATAGTTATATACATTCGTGTCCTTGCTTTAGGAAATTTTGATTAAACTAATACATTGTCTTATGTTAATTAAATAACAAAAATGTTGTTGATGAATTGAAAACTCTCTTTTCAGCTTGTATTTCCCAACTTGGAGATCTTGAGACTGAGTTCTCTTAACATTCAACAAATATGGCGTAAGCAAGCTGATTGTGCTCAAAATTTATTGCGTTTGAGGGTGGTTGACTGTGCTAATTTGAAATATCTATTCATATCCTCTATGTTTAAAACTTTTGGGAAACTGCAATGGCTTGAGATCCGTAATTGTGGAATGATGGAAGAGGTAATAGTGATAGAAGCATTAGCAGAAGAAGAAAGGATGTACAAGATGGTCTTTCCAAAACTGGACCACTTGCTACTACAAGACCTCCACAAACTTACAAGATTTTGTTTTGGAAGTTTAGTTGAATTCTCCTGCCTTAGAGACCTTCATGTAATCAAATGTCCATTGATGAAGACATTCATCTCTAGCTCTATTTCAGGAAACATGACAGCTAGTTCTGAAGAAGTGGAGAATACTTGTACACCACCTCTCTTCGATGCAAAGGTGATTTCTTCTTTATACATTTCCTTTACTTTTCATTTGTGAAGTCTGGTATAACATCACTATATGTTGTAGTTTCACCCCATAATCTTTTACATATTTTAAAATTTAGATTCCATAAATCGTTTATTAAATTGTCCCTCTGATTATGTTTTCTTGTTAATGCAATTGGTTAAAATCTTCAGGTGGGATTCCCTAGTGTAGAGAAAATAGTGATTGGGTCTATGGAGAGCTTGAACAAGATATGGCAAGACCAACTTGATGCAGATTCTTTTTGCCAATTAAATTACCTTTGTGTAAATTCATGTGGAAAGCTATTGAACATTTTCCCGTTAACCATGTTGGAAAGGCTTCAGAAACTAGACAAGCTGGAGATATGGAATTGCAATGCGCTAGAAGAGATAGTCGATTCACAAGGGATTGGTGCTATCCAATCACAATCTCAAATAACCACTTAGTCAACTTTGGTAGAAACTCCCATTAAGTTAGTCTTGCCAAAATTGACACACCTTCATCTTAATGGGCTACCCAAACTGAAGGGTTTCTGTTGTCAAATGCTTGATACTGAATGGCCATCATTGAAAAAATTGGAGGTGTATAGATGTGACCAAGTGCAGATATTTGCTTCAGAATTTTCGAGCTTCCAAAGAACTAATGGGGATGACCAAATTGGAATTGGGATCAACTGTCCTATTTTCTCAGTCAACAAGGTAAGAGCTCTAAGTATATTCATAGAAGCGTGTGTCTGTAGATATGCAGTTGGTTTCAAGTAAAGCTTTTATCTTGGTTTATTAACATTTGCAAATTGAGGTAATCATGTGCATAGTTTATGTAAAATATTTAAAAAATCATAACGAATAATTAACTCATCATAGTTGGCTCAAATGGAGCTCAGCAACTTGAAATTTAAACTAAATAATCTCTTTTCTGGACAAGTAAGGTAATTTAAAGAAGTACGCTCATGTATCGAATGCACTTGCATTAAAGCCTAGCTTTTCTCTTGACCAAACATATTCATAAGTATATTCTATATCTAATACAATTTCAATATATGTTTATTTTTTGCATCGGCTGATTAAGAAAACCAAACTATTTTTTTGAGAAAAATTTATAGAGATAATATTTTTTTGTGGATTTATGTAATATAGTTCAGAGTGTACATTAAAAGTTTAGTTTTCTTTTTAAATTTACTAAAATACATTTAATAAAATAAAATAAAATAAAGTTTCATTTAAGGTATTTTAGTAAATTCATATGGTGGATTTCATTTTTAATGTACAGTCCATTCTGGAAAACATATTTTTTGCATTTTTTTTTATTATTTAGGAACTTGAGGTAATTATTAATCTATCTAAAGATATAAGAATTTAGAAATTTTTTCCTTTTCTTTTGTCTTGTGATAATAGATGTTTGATTTCTAATTCATGAATTTATAATAATTCAAAATTTGCATATATTTACGTTTTTCTAATATTAAACTAAAAATTAGAGATGGCTAACAAAATCTGAATATTAAGCAATTCTTGCTCATATTTATCAGCTGGTGATAAGTTAAAAACAGTAGATGTGCATTGTTCTATGAACAGTTTGCATCCAGCTTCTTTTATTCATTTTTAACATATTATATTTCCATATTTCAGGCTACATTCCCTTGTCTAGAAGAACTGGAATTGGATAAGAATGATATTATGAAGGAGATATGGCATGGACAATATCCAGGGGATTATTTTCCCAAACTAAAAGTTCTTAAACTCACCCAATTACCTGAGCAATCAGTTGTCCACCCTTTCCTCCTTCAGTCACCGAATCTTGAAAAGCTTGTTGTGAGTAAAGCTTCTTTTCTTGAACTATTCCAGTGTCAAGGACTTGGTGATAAGGAAAAACCTGCACTTGCATTTACTGAGTCAAGTGAATTAAGGTTATCTGAACTTTTGGAATTAGTTTTCTATAACCTGAAAACCCTGGAAGTTTTACAGTGTAGCAACTTAAAGAATTTGGTGCCATCCTTTGTATCTTTCAAGAGTTTGACAACTTTGGAAGTATCTGCATGTCATGAACTCATAAATTTAATTGAATACTCAACGGCGAAAAGCATGGTGCAGCTCACAAAAATGAGTATAAGTAAATGTCAAATGCTAAAAGAAATTGTGGCGTGTGTGGGTGAAGAAGTTAAGGATGGCATTGCCTTCATCCAACTCAAGTATTTGCTACTTCGTGGTCTACCAAGACTAGCAAGCTTTTGCTCAGGGAATTGTGGCTTTGAATTTGCATCTTTGGAAGAAGTAATTGTGAAGGGTTGCCCAAATATGCAGATCTTCTCTCAAGGGGAATGTATCACCACTAATAAGTTGCAAAAAGTGAAATTGACCGTGGATGAAGACGAAGGGTTTTGGGAAGGCAACCTTAACTCCACCATAAAAAAGATGTTCACAGAAAAGGTATGCATTAATTCAAACTCTTTCCTTATGTTTTTTTACCTTAATTTCCAAGTTTTATGTACTACTCCGAGCCCTTTGTTTGGTAAAATATAAGTTCTGTCAATAATAAGTGTACGAAGTAGCACCAGTAGCACCAATAGCACCAATAACAAAGGCTTTGTGCAAAAGAATAAACTGAAAGAAAACAAATTGTAACACCTTGTTAGTCAAATTTGTTACATGGGTTCTTTGCTTTACCCTGGCATATATCCCTGTCCGATCCTTATACTGACATTTGAAATTTCTATTGACTTGACATAGCACCTGTATGTATAGCCATTTATGGAAATAGATTATTTGTCTTGGCATCGTAACATAATTTTAAGGATCTATAGCACTCAGTGTTTGGAACTTGATATAGATAATCGATCATTAATTAGAAACCTATAATTCAAAGCAATTAACCATGGTTTTATGGGATGAAGAGGCTAATTTCTTTGGATCAGAAAGAAAATGAATATGAAACTATCCAAGAACTTAAATTCCCAATTAAATTTTTGGAATAGGTTATTTGTGGTGGGATCACAACATAATTTTAAGGAAAATTCTGAGAAAATATATGCCGTGAATTACTATTAGGCATAAACTGTAATTTGAATATTTTAAGGAATTTTTTTCTTTTTCTTTTTCTTTTTTTAAATAAAAAGTGAATTTATTTATTAACTGTCTATAAAAAAAATCATTGTCTTTGTCCAAATCTTTTTTTGGCCTTTGTCTTTGTCCAATTTAATTTTTATCATAAGCACAAAGCTTTCTTACTTTTATTATGAATATAATTGCTATCATTTGTTTCTTGTCATTTAACCAGCAATTAATCTATTGCATCTTGTAGGCTGGATGTTATGGGTTGGAGGATTTGAAACTTTCTGAATTTCCTGAATTGATTGAAATTTGGTACCAAAAGCCTCAAGAAAACTTGCCCTTCAGAATGTTTAAATTTCTAGAAGTTTGCAATTGTAGCAATTTGACATACCTTCTAACCCTTTCCATGGCATTGGGCCTTGTACAATTGGATGTTCTGAAAGTCACAAACTGTGCCATGATGGAGCAAGTGATAACAGGAGAAGGAGCTGAGGAGACATTTCCTCTCCTAAACTCTATTCTTTTAGATTCTTGTTCCATCTTGACGTGTTTCTATGAGGGAAGCAGTAGGCTCAAGTTTTCAAGTTTGAAACAAATTATTGTAGCGAACTGCCCAAATCTGTTGACGTTTGCTTCTTCATTTTCAAGAGAGCAAGGGAATGAGATGATTGCCAATGACAGAGGAAGTGAACAAAGGCCTGAAATCCCTACTCAACCTTTCTTCAGTGAGACGGTTAGTTATTTCCTAAAAATTATTTAGTTAACTTCTTTTTACGGAGTTTTTTTATTTTTGATGTTGATGTTGCCATATTATTTTTTATCTCCACATAATTACCTTTATAGATATGTCAATTACTTTAAATGATTGTGGATTGAAATTCTTCCGCGTCCTCCCTTAAAAATTAAAATAAAATTACTCAATTTAAGAAAATTGATTGATTGCCAAAATTATGTTAAACTGTCCCAAATGTCTCTACACGTCATTTCCCTTGTTTTTGCCTCTATATGTTGTAGTTTCACCACATAATCTTTTACATTTTTTAAATTCCAAATAGCGTTTATTAAATTATCCCTCTGATTATGTTTTCTTGTTAATGCAATTGGGTAAAATCTTCAGGTCGCATTCCCTTGTATAGAGAAAATAACGATTCGCTCTATGGGGAGCTTGAACAAGATATGGCAAGACCAACTGGATGCAGATTCTTTTTGCCAACTAAATTACCTTTGTGTAAATTCGTGTGGAAAGCTATTGAACATTTTCCCGTTAACCATGTTGGAAAGGCTTCAGAAACTATTCATGCTGGAGATATTGAATTGCAATTCGCTAGAAGAGATAGTCGAGTCACAAGGGCTTGGTCCTATCCAATCACAATCTCAAATAACCACTAAGTCAACTTTGGTAGAAACTCCCATTAAGTTGGTCTTGCCAAAATTGACACGCCTTCGTCTTTGTAGGCTGCCCAAACTGAAGGGTTTCTATTGTCAAATGGTTGATACTGAATGGCCATCATTGGAAAAACTGGAGGTGTATGGATGTGACCAAGTGCAGATATTTGCTTCAGAATTTTCGAGCCTCCAAAGAGCTAATGGAGATGACCAAATTAGAATTGGGATCAACTGTCCTATTTTCTCAGTCAACAAGGTAAGAGCTGTAAGTATATTCATAGAAGCATGTGTCTGTAGATATGCAGTTTGTTTCAAGTAAAGCTTTTATCTTGGTTTATTAACATCTGCAAATTGAGGTAATCATGTGCATAGTTTATGTAAAATATTTAAAAAATCATAACGATAATTAACTCATCATAGTTGGCTCAAATGGAGCTCAGCAACTTGAAATTTAAACTAAATAATCTCTTTTTTGGATAAGCAAGGTAATTTAAAGAAGTACGCTTATGTATTGAATGCACTTGCATTAAAGCCTAGCTTTTCTCTTCAGCGAACATATTCATAAGTATATTCTATATATAATACAATTTCAATATATGTTTACTTTCTACATCGACTGATTAAGAAAGCCAAACTAGTTTTTTAAGAAAAATTTATAGAGGTAACATTTTTTAGGGATTTATGTAATATAGTTTAGACTGTACATTAAAAGTACAGTTTTGTTTTTTTGGTAAATTTATTAAAATACTTTTAACAAAATAAAATAAAGTTTCATTCAAGATATTTTAATAAATTCATATGACAGACTGCATTTTTAATGTACAGTCCACTTTGGAAAACACTTTTTTTTTGCATTTTTTATATTATTTATGAACCTGAAGTAATTATTAATCTATCTAAAGATATAAGAATTTTGAATTTTTTTTCCTTTTCTTCTGTCTTGTGGTGATAGGTGTTTGATTTCTAATTCATGAATTTATAAAAATTCAAAATCTGCATATATTTCAGTTTTTCTAATATTAAACTAAAAATTAGAGATGGCTAACAAAATCTGAATATTAAGCAATTCTTGCTTATATGTATCAGCTAGTGATAAGTTAAATACAGTAGATGTGTATTATTCCATAACCATTTTGCATCCAGCTTCATTTATTCATTTTTAACATAGTATATTTCCATATATATATTTCAGGCCACATTCCCTTGTCTAGAAGAACTGGAATTGAATAAGAATGATGTTATGAAGGAGATATGGCATGGACAATATCCAGGGGATTATTTTCCCAAACTAGAAGTTCTTAAACTCACCAAATTACATGAGCAATCAGTTGTCCACCCTTTCCTCTTTCAGTCACCGAATCTTGAAAAGCTTGTTGTGAGTGAAGCTTCCTTTCTTGAACTATTCCACTGTCAAGGACTCGGTGATAAGGAAAAACCTGCACTTGCAGTTACTGAGTCAAGTGAATTAAGGTTATCTGAACTTTTGGAATCAGTTTTCTATAACCTGAAAACCCTGGAAGTGTTACAGTGTAACAACTCAAAGAATTTAGTGCCATCCTTTGTATCTTTCAAGAATTTGACAACTCTGGAAGTATCTGCATGTCATGAACTCATAAATTTAATTGAATACTCAACAGCGAAAAGCATGGTACAGCTCACAAAAATGAGTATAAGTAAATGTCAAATGCTAAAAGAAATTGTGGCGTGTGTGGATGAAGAAGTTAAGGATGGCATTGTCTTCATCCAACTCAAGTATTTGCTACTTTGTGGTCTACCAAGACTAGCAAGCTTTTGCTCAGGGAATTGTGGCTTTGAATTTGCATCTTTGGAAGAAGTAATTGTGATGGGTTGCCCAAATATGCGGATCTTCTCTCAGGGGGAATGCAGCACCACTAATAAACTGCAAAAAGTGAAATTGACTGTGAATGAAGATGAAGGGTTCTGGGAAGGCAACCTTAACTCCACCATAAAAATGATGTTCACAGAAAAGGTATGCATTAATTCAAAATATTTCCTTATGTTTTCTACCTTAATTTCCAAGTTTTATGTATTACTCCTAGCCCTTTGTTTGGTAAAATGTAAATTTATGTACTACTCCGAGCCCTCTAGTAAAAAGTAAATTTTGCCAATAATAAGTATACGAAGTAGCACCGATAGCACCAATAATAAAGGCTGCTACCAAATCAAGTTTTGTGGAAAAGAATAAACTTAAAGAAAACAAATTGTAACACTTGTTTAGTTAAATTTGTTAGACGGGTTCTTTGCTTTACCCTGGCACATATCCATGTCCGACCCTTGTACTGACATTTGAAATTTCTATTGACTTGAATAACACCTGTATGCATAGCCATTTAAAGGAATATATTATTTGTCTTGGGATCATAACATAATTTAATGATCTACAGTGCTCGTGTTTGGAACTTGATATAGATAAAGAACCATTAACTAGAAACCTATTCAAAGCAAATAACCAAGGTTTTGAGGGAGGAAGAGACTGATTTCTTTGGATCAGAAAGAAAATAAAAATGAAAGTATTCAAAAACTTAAATTCACAATTAAAATTTTAGAATAGGTTATTTGTCATGGGATTGTAACATTATTTTTAAGAAAAATTCTAAGAAGATGCTGTTAATTACTGATAGTCACAAATTGTAATTTGAAAATTTTAAGGAATTTTTTTTGTCTTTGTTCGATCTAATTTTTATCAAATGCAAAAGGTTATTTTTTTTCTTTTGTTATTAATATAATTGCTATCGTTTGTTTCTTGTCGTTTAGCCAGCAATTAATGTATTGCATCTTGCAGGCTGGATGTTATGGGTTGGAGGATTTGAAACTTTTCGAATTTCCTGAATTGATTGAAATTTGGTATAAGAAGCCTCAAGAAAGCTTGCCTTTCAAAAGGCTTAAATTTCTAGAGGTTTGTAATTGTAGCAATTTGACATACCTTCTAACCCCTTCCATGGCTTTGGGCCTTGTACAATTGGATGCTTTGAAAGTCACAAACTGTGCCATGATGGAGCAAGTGATAATTGGAGAAGGAGCTGAGGAGATGTTTCCTCTACTAAACGCTATTCTTTTGGAGTCTTGTTCCAGCTTGACGTGTTTCTATGAGGGAAGCACTAGGCTGAAGTTTTCAAGTTTGAAACAAGTTACTGTAGCAAACTGCCCAAATTTGTTGACTTTTGCTTCTTCATTTTCAAGAGAGCAAAGGAAAGTGATGACTGCCAATGACAAAGGAAGTGAACAAAGGCCTGAAATCCCTACTCAACCTTTCTTCAGTGAGACGGTTAGTTATTTCCTAAAAATTATTTGTTTTACTTCTTTTTATCGAGTCTTTTTACTTTTGATGTTGATGTTGCTATATTATCTCCACATAATTACCTTTACAGATATATGTCAATTACTTTAAATGATTCTGGCTTGAAATTCTTCCACTTCCTCACTCAAAAATTAAAATAAAATTACTAATTTAAGAAAATTGGTTGATCGGTAAAATTATGTTAAACTATCCCAAATGTATATGCATGTCATTTCTCATGTTTTTGCTTTGGATTGTCATTATTTCTTTCACAAATAAATACATTCCAAACCCAATGCATAGTCAAAATCTGTAGAATAGTGCAGTTACCTCTGGTTTATTCTGTTGCATTGGCCTTTGATGAAACTTCTGCTTTTGTTCATCTTCTAACCTCCTCTGCTGGTCAGTCCCAAAGCACAAAGAGCAAGATTTAGACACTGATCTGGATAAACAACCATCCACCTTGCCTTTGGTCCACATAAATGATCCCCTTCCAATCAATTTGAGAACCATATCGACAAACTAGTCCTCCCCTTTAAATAACCTTTCATTCTTGCATATCCACACAATCCAAGTTATAACATTACAGCAAAGACCAAACTTCCCTCTTAGATCTGCCTACCATCCCAAAATTGACTGATCATATAACTGGACTATACTCCGTGGAAACATATGGAGCTAAGACCCTACCAATAATAGTTCCAACTATTGATGAGGAATACATTGATCAACTCCTCCAACTCTACCATTTTTAACATGATTGACCATCCTTTGTCTCATCCATCAAGAAAATGGTAAGCTTTTACTACAAAGTGAATTCTATGTTGTGCAGGTTGTGCTACCAAACCTAGAGGAGCTGTTATTACGCTGGATGAATGTTAACATCAAATGGCACACTTCAATAACATATTTATGTTTGGAGAAACTGAAAAAATTAATCATTCAAGGCTGTGATAATTTGGAGTACTTATTCTCATCTTCTATAGCTAGAGGTCTAGTGATGCTCGGTCAACTTGAAATAAGGGAATGCAAGAGGATGAGAGAGATTATTGTTGCAGAGAATGCAAAAGAAAAAGAGAATTTAATTTTTCCTCAATTGAACTTCCTATTGCTAAAAGACCTCCAAAACATTGTTGGATTCTACTCAGGAAATTGTATTGTTGAATTCCCATCTTTAAAGCAACTGCAAGTATTGAACTGCCCAGTGTTGGAAGGATTCATTGTTAAATATTTTGCAAGCACAAATATCATTGCTGACAAACAACCATTCTTCAATGAACAGGTAAATTTTACACATTTCACTTGCATTTTGTTTTCTCATTAATTTAAGGAACTAATCTAAATGTGGCATGATGCATTCATTATGTAGGTTGCTTTTCCCAACTTGGAAAGTCTAACTCTCACCCACTTGAAAAACTTGGATATCATATGGCACAACCAATTCCATGCAGATTCTTTTGGCAAACTAAAATCATTATCAGTTAGAAATTGTGAGAAGTTATCCACTGTTTTTCCATTTGCTGATATGTTGGGAAGAATATGGAAATCCCTAGAGAAGTTAATTATATCTCAATGTGGCTCGCTAGAAGTGGTATTTGGAATTGCCGAGTTCAATGTCAAACAAACACATGCTATAATAGACACCAAGTTGAGAGAATTGAATATTCAACGTCTACCAAAATTGAAGTATGTGTGGAATAAGGATCCCCAAGGGATACTCACTTTCCACAGCTTGGAATTAGTAGTTATAGCACTTTGTGGGAGACTCAAATTTTTGTTTCCAGCTTCAATAGGCAAAAGCCTTTCGCAACTTCAAAAGCTACATTTATGGGCGTGCAGGGTGGAGGAAGTTGTTACAATGGGAGAACAGGGAACTGAAGCAATTGTTAACTTCAAATTTCCTCGATTGTCAAGTCTTAAGCTTCAGTGGCTACCAAGACTCCAATGTTTTTATCCAGGGCAGCACACGACAACGTGGCCAATATTAAAAAAGTTTTACTTTTCCCATTTCAATCAAGTAAAGAGAACAAATGGCAATTGGCAACTTGACTTCCCCGTACGACTACCACTTTTCTCCATAGAGAAGGTACATAGCTTCTTACCAAAATAAATAATAAACGAATTCCTTGCTTCAAATATATGTAATGAAATGAGAGTAATTTCTAGTAATCTACTATACATGGAAATAATATTGAATTGTAGTGGTAATTACTTGTTTGGTAAGACCTGAATGGTTTTCCTGGTAAAATATTGTTTGTGTGACAAAGGCATGTGACAATTCCAATTATTTCTTTTATTGTGCCATTATTGGTTTGGAATCTTTATGTTATTAGATTTCAGAGTATTTGGTATGTGAATACGTGATACAACTAAGGCTCACCACCCAAAAATGCCCCATGGAGTAGTTTTTATTCTTTTTTTTTTTTATCAGTTGTTTTTATTCAATAAGTAATGAAAGTGTATTTGGTTGCTATGTGAAATAATGCACAATATTTTTTAATAATTTTCTCCTTTTCATAAACAAAATTAAGATCTCATTAAGAAAAAAATATACAACTTACACAGAAGTTTTATTGCATTGGATTCCTTTTCAGGTCATACCTCAGTTGGAAGAATTGTCACTATCAAGACATGACATTGCAGTGATATGTGAACGCCAATTTAAAGAAGACCTCTTTTTCAATGTCAAAGTTCTTAAAATTCATGACCATCTTGATAATGAATCAGATGTTTTACCCATCAGATTACTACAAAGATTTTGCCATCTAGAAGAGCTTGTCGTGGATTTTTGTAATGTCGAAGAACTGTTCCCTTCAAAAGGAGAAGTTGAAGAACAAGAGAAACACATTGAAATTGAGACACTTTCAAGGATTAAAACATTACATCTAATTGGCCTTCCATACCTCAGGCGTATATGGAGCCGTGACTCATCAATTGTTCTTCAAAATCTTGGAACCCTTCTAGTTTATATGTGTGACAGTTTGATTAGCTTGTCAACATCACCTGCCTCTTTCCAGAATCTCGTAACTTTGAACATCAGCAATTGTGGAGCAATGGTAAACTTGGTTTCTATCTCAATAGTCCAAAGTCTGGTGCAGTTAGAAAGAATGACTGTATCAGAGTGCTACATGCTGACTGAAATAGTTGGAAATGAAGGAAATGAAACCCAGGGTTTAATCATGATCACTTTTACTAAATTAAGATTTCTGAGACTTAAATGCCTGCCAAGATTAGAAAGCTTTTGTTCAGGAAATTTCACGTTCAAATTTCCATCTTTGAAAAAGTTAATTGTGATTCAGTGCCCCAAATTAATGATCTTCAATGAAGGTGACCTAAGCACACCGCTACTGCAGAGAGTAGAATTAATTGAAGGAGAGGACAAGTGGTGTTGGGAAAGTGACCTTAATACCACCATACAAAGAATGTATATGGAAGAGGTATGAATTGATTTCTAGATATTTTTGAAGCCACTCATTCATTTTATAAAAAATTATTTGATTTATTTATATTTTATTATATATAACTACCTTTTTTTTCTTTTTTTTTCGGCACTGGCGTAGGTCGGATTTGTTGGGTTACGAACTTTGGTGTTGTCAAATTTTCCCAAGTTGATGGAAACATGGCATATCAAGAATCCTCAAGAACTCTTGGATTTTAGACAACTTCAGGTGCTGGAAATTTGTGATTGTAGCAAGTTCAGGTACCTATTAACGGATTCAATGGCCTTGGGCCTCGTGGAACTTGTTCAATTAATAGTTAAAAATTGTGGGACAATGGAACAAGTAATAATGGGAGAAGGAGCAAAATATAAAATGGAATTCCCACATCTTTGGATGATCAATCTAGAGTCTTGCTTAGATTTGACAAGTTTCTATATGGGAAGTCATAGTCTTGAGCTTCCAAGTTTATATGATTTTATTGTAAAAGACTGCCCAAAAATGGTCACATTTGTTGCGTCTACATCCTCCAAAGGGCACAACAAAGAGGAATCCCAATACCTCTTTAGCAGCAAGGTTAGTTTCTTTTCCTCTTTTCCCTTTTTTTTTTTTTTTTTTACAGCAACATGTTTATTTTTGATATTTACTTTTTGTCATTAAGATTTTACAGCATATTTATGTTTGCTTTTCACATGTTGGTGTTTCCATCTCTAGCTACCTCTTTAACCACATGAATGAATCTCTTTAAATAAGTTCCACTTAATATACGATTAGAAAATAAAGAATCTTGGTTGGTACATCACCACTTAAAATGTGAAGTTACTCAAGTTTAAAAATAGGATTATTGATCCAAAAAATATTTTTCTTCTTTTTTGCCCTGCATTGACCCAAATAATGTTTAAGTTTAAAAAGAGTTGACTATTTTCTACTCAAAATATCAATTTACTTCACATAATTGCATGTCATTTTCATGTTCTTGCTTTTGGATTATCCTTATAATGTTTTTAGTTTAATCAATAAAAACAAAAACTTTTTCACAAAGTTTCTATTAGGTTGAGTTTTCTCAACTTGAAGTTTTTGAAATTGTCTTCAGCTAAAATTAAGCAAATATTATAGTCATCTTCCTACTATTTTATATTAATAGACTAACCAAGAATCTTTGCAGGTAGAGACTCCTAACTTGGAGTTTTTGAATCTATCTTCAAATAACATTCAGCGAATTTTGAGCAATTCGACTCTAGAAATCTCTTCTTATGTTCAAAATTTAAGAAAGTTGTGTGTGGAGGGTTGTGGTAATTTGGAATATCTATTGACATCCTCCATGGTTAAGAGTTTTGAGCAACTGAATTGGCTCAAGATTTGTGATTGCAATATGATGGAAAAGGTAATACTTGTAGAAGAACCAATGGATGAGGAAAAGTTGTGCAAGATTTTCTTCCCTAACCTGGAGTTCCTACTGCTCGAAGACCTTCCGAAGCTCACAGGATTTTGTTCTGGAAATTACTTGGAATTACCATGCCTTTGGAAACTTAAGATAAGCAAGTGTCCTGTGCTGAAGACTTTCATCTCTAGCTCTTTTTTTGGAGACATGATAGCTAGTTCTGAAAATGTCAAAAACACTTGTGCACTTTCTCTCTTTGATGCAAAGGTGATTTCTCCTCTTTTTTTTTTTCCTTTTTTTTTTATTTTTTAATGTCTTATAATGCTATTATTATTTTCTTGTCCTCATAAAGTTTTACATTTAAAAAAAATTAGATTCCAATATTTTCATTTCATTACATCTATGATTATATTTAATTTTAATTGAATCATGTAAATCTTTAGGTGGCATTCCCCAAATTAAAACATTTGGTAATTGAACATGTGAAGAGCTTGAATAAGATATGGAAAGACCAGCTCGAAGTAGATTCTTTTTGCCAAATAACTTCGGTGAGTGTGGTTTCATGTGAAAAGTTATTGAATATTTTCCCATTTAGTATGTTGGAAAGGTTTCAAAGACTAGACAAGCTCCAAATATGGAGCTGTGATTCACTTGAAGAGATACTTGAGTCTCGTGAACCTGTTGTTAGCCGATCACAAACTCAAAAGGCCACTCCGCCACCTTTGTTGGAAACAGTTACGTGCTTGGAGGATGATGTGAAGGATGAGATTGTCTTTAGCAAACTCAAGTATTTGCAACTTTGTGATTTGCCTAGACTTTCAAGCTTTTGCTCGGTTAAATGCAAGTTTGAGTTCCCATTTTTGGAAGATGTGATTTTGATGGATTGTCCAAGTATGCAGACCTTCTCCATGGATGAAATAAGAACGCCAAAACTACAAAAAGTAAAATTGACTAGAGATGAAGATGAAGGCTTTTGGGATGGCAACCTAAACTCGACCATACAACTACAGTTCATGCAAAAGGTATGCATTAATTCGAAAGATCTCCTTAGGTTTTTCATTTTTTAAGTTCTATCTCTTTTCCTTTTTTGCACAAATCTTTATTTAAAGTCTTCAAAATAACAGGAAAAACTAGAAAGACAGGTATGAACGCTTAATAGATTATGATTTTAAAAGGGGAAATTTTTGCTACAATTTTTCCTTTCACTGTCAGTATTGTGTTGTTATGTCTACAGAGTCAAGGTGATTCTGAAAATTGAGATCAAAGAAATAGCGGCTCCTGTCCTTTCCAAGTGAAATTTGATGGTGAGTTGGTCTTATTCTTCCATCATCTCTACACTTGTTTGATAAAGGTACATCTCTTGTAAACATGCATGGAGGTATATTGAGGCTGCTTGCTTAGTTCTTTGCAGGTCTAAATGGTGTATGCATAAGTTGGATGTGAAGTTGTCACACTGCTTGGTGGCCAGAATGTTGCCTCACTAACTAAAATTGATCCCCTTTTTCTACAAAAAAAAAAAAAAAAGGAAAAAAGAAAAAAAAAATAGATCTTTTCTATTTCTCAAACTCATGTGTAACTTGTAATATGTATTATTAAATTCATGCAAAGACTTTAAATTTATGGGTTATTTTATAGTATTAAAGAGAATATCCTTCAAGAAAACAAATGATGCTTTCTTATATATACTTGTATGATAAAAGTACATTTCTTATACATATGGAACTATATATACTGAGAGGTTGCTTTCTTAATTCGTATAAGGTCTGAATGATACACTCATAAATCATAAGTTGGATATGAACTTTACAAAGTTGCCACATTGCTTGGCGCCCAAAATTAAATTGTCTGTTGTTTATGATGTTTTTAAGACAGAAAGTATTCAAAAGACAAATGTTACTTTATAATTATCAATTGGGTTCATATGTTTGTTTTAAATTAGAATATGGTTTCTTCATTTTGATGGGTTTGCTATATTTTTTTTCTTTTATCCACAAAGCAAACCATAACTTTAAATATAAATTTTAACCTTCACATGCCAAACAAATTTGGGTGCCTCGGGTATTTCCTTTTTCTTTTGTGATACGTAGATCCCCGGGAG
>BPVZ01000186.1:78795-93047 GCA_020521535.1 Rubroshorea leprosula | reverse complement strand
TTTTTCCTCTTCTATTATCACAAACTGTGGATCACAGACTGATCTCAGTGCATCATCCGTTTGATTTATTGGCTTTTGTCCCAAGTTGTTCACTTCTAAACCAAGAAAAAAAAAAAAAAGAACAGGAAGATTATGGGTGATCCTGTAAGTCTTTCTTGCTTTGCAAACGAAATTTTTGACAAGGTTTTTGATCCAATTGTTAAGTACCTTGTCATATATCCAATCACTGCTCTGTACGTGTGTAAACAAAATGTTACGAAGCTGTCGGCTAAACTGGGTGAGCTGGCCATTAGCAAAAGGGACCTGCAGCACAGAGTTTATGAAGCTCAGCAAAGGGGGGGCGAGATTTTGGAGGAGGTCGAGCAGTGGATGAGCGAAGCGCACGAGCACATCAGTGGAAGGAGAAAGGCCGACATAGATGAATTAATAGCAAAAGCTGAGAGGAAGTATTGCTTTGGGTGTTGTCCTAATCCCAAGGCTCTCTATGATCTTAGTGAGAAAGCTAAGGAGTATGCTGCGGATGTTGATGGACTCAAGCAAAAGGTTTTCGAAAGTGTTTCCTACTTTCATGTTCAGAAACAGGAAAGTTTTGTTTCACGGGATGATTTTGTTGACTTTAAATCAAGAAACAAGGTTTTGGGCGAGATCATTAAGGCACTGCAGAGTCCAACTGTTGACATGATAGGGGTGTACGGGCTGCCTGGTGTGGGGAAGACAACTCTGGTGAAAGAAGTTAGAAGAAAAGCTGAGCAAGAGAAATTGTTTGATGTTGTGGTCATGGCTAATGTGACAAGCAATCCTGACTCGGCAAAAATTGTAGAGGAAATGGCACGTGGCTTGGGTATGTTTCAGCTTCCTAAAGACCTCTCTCCTCGGCAAGTAGCTGATCGAATAAATGGACGGTTAACAAAAAAGAATGCGCTTGTTATCTTGGACGATATTTGGGGGAAAATCGATTTGAAGAAGGATCTTGGAATTCCTTCTGGAAGCAAGCAGAAGCGTCCTGTAGCAGAGCAACAGAATGAAGAGGGCTCACTGCCAGTGCCACAGAATGAGGAGAGCTCATTAAGAGAAGAGCAAAAGGAGTGTAAAGTTTTACTTACATCCAGACGACATAAAGTTCTATCAGAAGAGATGGGTGTTAAAAATGAAAACATCTTCCATGTTAACAAGTTGGAAGATGATGAGGCTAAGGAGCTGTTTAAGTTGAGAGTTCAAGATGATATTGAAAACTCTCACCGATCGGAAGCTATTGAGATTGTGAAGAGATCCTCCGGACTGCCGCTTGCCATTGAAAAAATAGCAATGGCTTTGAGAGGAAAGGACGATCAGGACTGGAATTCTGTATGGAAAAAACTTAAAGCCTCTACAGATGTTGTTCGTTCAGCTATTGAGTTCAGTTTTAATCAGTTGGAAAGCGAAGAACTCAGGCAAACTTTCTTGCTTTGCTGTCTAATGGGCCATAACGCATCCATTGAAGACTTAATGGAGTATGGTACTGGCTTAAAATTATTCCCAGGATTTAACAAAATAGAGGAGTTCCGAGATGCAGCACTCGCTTTGGTGAAAAATCTCCGAGACTCTTCTTTGTTACTCAATGGTCCTACCAATATGCAGTTCGACATGCAAGATGCTGACCAAGAAGCTGCCATGTCAATTGCTTCCAGTGATAGAGGCGTGTTAGCTTCCAAAGATGAAGATGCAGCAGCGGTGTGGCTAGACGAGGAGGCAATATCTGAAAAACTCAAGTGGATTTATTTGTCAAATGCTGATATTAGTCAACTTCATGAGTTCGAGTTGGTGGACAATTCCACAGGAGGGTGCCATCAAAAGGTACAATTTCCTCAGCTTACTTTCTTTCATTTGTCTAACAAGTATCCTTCTTCAGAAACTGCAGTCCCAGTAGAACTTTTTGAGGGAATGAAAAACCTCAAAGTCTTGAGTTTGACTAAGATGCATTTCTTGTCGATGCCTCAATCAATTTCCCTCCTAACAAAGCTTCAAACATTGCGTCTCAATCAAAGTAAGTTAGGAGTACTAGAAGGGATAGGAAAGCTGAAGAAGTTGCAAGTCCTCAACCTTGCAGGATGTGATATTACTGAGTTGCCAATGGAAATAGCCTGCTTGACGAGGTTAAAGTTGCTAGACATGAGTGATTGTACCAACCTCAAAGTAATTTCACCGGATATCTTGTCTAAATTGTATGGATTAGAGGAGCTAAAAATGGCCAACAGCTTTGACCAGTGGCAGTTTATCGAGCGGCATGAAAATCAAAATGGAAATGCTAGCCTTGCCGAGTTGAAGCATTTGCAGAAATTGACTACTTTAGAAGTTTCTATTAATGATATCCAAATGATCCCAGAAGGCTTGTTTAACGCGGAACTGAAAAGATACAAGATTTTTGTAGGAGATTTGTGGAAGCACCGGTACAGTTCTTCGGAAAACACAAAAACATTGAAGTTGGAATTGAAGGCAGGCAGGTCTCATAGTTCAGCTACAAAGTTATTAAAAGTCTGTGAAGAACTACATCTAGAGGGATTGCATGGTGTTAAGAATGTGGTTTATCAGTTAGACAATGAAGGTTTTCAAAAACTAAGATATCTCTATGTCCGAGATGCTCCAGGGATTCAATTTATGATTGACTCAGAGAGGTTGGTGTGTGACAATGCATTTCCAATCTTGGAGGAGTTGGTTCTTCAAAATTTGACAAAAATGGAAAAGATATGTCCTGATATGGGAGCAACATCTTTTAACAAATTAAGAATTATAACCATTGAATGTTGTCATCAGCTCCAGAATTTGTTCTCCTTCTATGCAGTAAAACAGCTTCTCCAACTCCAAGAAATTAATTTGAAAGACTGTGAGAACATTGAAGAGATTGTTGCTGAGGAGGCACAAGTTACCGTTCATGAGATTGAGGAAGCAGATACAAAAATTGAGCTTGGCCAAGTAAGGACCTTAAGATTTGAAAAACTGCCAAACTTTATTAGTTTTTGCCAAGAAAAGAATAACCCCATCACAAATCAACGAGGGAGTCAGTTAACCAGCTCTAGATGCATGTCAGTTTTCAATGAAAAGGTATTTAATTGATTTATTTACTTAATCTTTTTAAATTTTTTCAAGTTATGGCATGTATAAGAGATTAAATGACGGGCTTATTTAGTTAATAGCAGTGACTATTTCTTGATTAAATTATAAAATAAATTAAATTTGAGAAACTTTAAGAGGAATAGAGGAATAATTAACATATAATATCTCATTTTTTTACATTAACAACAAATCAAAAAATACTTATTCCTTATTCATTCTTATAATACTGTAGGAAATTATAAAGACTTAACAATTCCTTTCTTTTCTCAAATTTAAATGTATGACCAAAGCATAACGGAGACTGCTACAATACTGTCAAAAACCGTCTCATGGTCTATATAATATATAAATATAAATAAAATAGATAGCTAGTAATTTTATAGTTTAGCTTTTCCAAGATCAGAATACTATTTAAGTCAGTTTTTTATACAGTAAGATTTGTTATTGTCGTTAGTTAATATACGTTTACGATGTTTTATCTCTTCATTTCTTTTCTGCTTTTTACGTCTAGCAAAATGTTTCTATTCGCTTGTAAAGAAGTCTTAGATTAATTTTACCTTTTTTGCAAAAAAAATCAGTTAAATTGCTAAGGATGTAAAAAAAAGAAGTATAATTACATACTATTGTGTAAAGATGTAAGGTGTGATTAATTATTAGGAAGAAGACCTAATAATTAATGAAAATTATTAATTTTAATGACACAAGTAACGAAAATCATTAATTTGAATGGTATATTAATAGAAATTGTTAGTATGTAACGAAGTGTGTAATTTTGGAGGATGTATATATCATTTTTCAATGTAGAAAATTTTCTCACATATTGATAAGGATTTGAATTTGTAACTCCCCATCTTACCTTTTTTTCCCTTCACAGATTGAACCACTAGCTATGTTCTATTAAGAAAAAAAAGTGTGATTAGTAGTTTTATTCCCTGGATCAAATTATAATTTAGTTAAACCCCCAAATAGGAGGACAAGAATAAATCTATCCTTCAATAAAAAGAGATGAATTATCTCTTTAAATTGTCAATTTAAACAAATTATCTATTATTTAATTTGTGATAACGTATAATATCATTACATATTAGCTTTCAATTGAAAATATGTTTAGGTGACAAATGAATTCATAACGTATTATGATGTCACATATTAAATAATAAGTAACTTATATTGATCGACAATGTAGAAGTATAATTTATCTTTTTTTTTTTGAAAAATATATCTATCCTTACCCTCTTATTTGAGGATGGATTTGGGATTTGGGAGTTGGGAGTTTAACCTTATAATTCAATATCCGAAAGGAAATAAGGGGATAAGAGAAAAATAAAGAAAAAACCAAAAAAATGGGTTATATTTAATTATTCATTTTAGGTAGAGCTTTCCTAATATCTATTGAATATCGAATATTACAATTTTTCTTCCTTTTTCCTTAATTTATCAACAAAACAATAAGCTTTGCTTTTTTTCTTGATTATTATGTGAAAAAAACCGAGCCTTTTTTAAGAATAAAAAGAATTGTATGTCCCTGCAGTTTGTGTTTTCAATGCTGGAGGAGTTGGAATTCACTGAGATTAAGATGGACAGGATATGGAACACTATAGCAACGCCTTGTTGTGTTCAGAAGCTTACGAAAATGAGTATTGTGTCCTGTAGTGATTTAAAATATCTATTCTCTTCCTCTCTGGCTAAAGGTCTGGAGAAGCTCGTGCACCTTGAAATAAAAGATTGCAAGAGTTTGAGAGAGATTATCACCACGGAGACCGGTCGAGAAATGGGTAATATAATTCTTTCCTTTAGTTGAACTTCATGCAGATAAAACAACTTTTAAACATGGATTTACCCTTGGTGGTTTCTTAAAAGCCTAAAATAATAATAATAATAGATTTTTGTGTTTTATTTATACTTTACATTTTTTTTTTGTCCTTGCACTAATTTAGTCCTTTAATTAATAATGAAAATTTATATCAAGGGACCAAAAACTGCTTAAATTCGTTTAAATAAGCATATTTTTTATGTACATTTAAGAGTTAAAGGACAAAAAAAAATGCTTAAATTAGTTTAAAGACAGAAAAAAAAAGGCAAATTAAGTTTAAAATTCAATGATTAAAATTACTATTTGACCTTTAAAAATATGTTGCTCTGCTTATATATGCCATTCATAATAGCACTGTTCCTATTTCAGGTAGTAAAATTTGAGCCAATGAGGCCTCGTAGTCACTAGTTAAGAATTTATAGTTTTAAGACCTCACAGTCCAAGAGTTGTGGGCTCGAGTTTTCATAAATCTGAGATTTATTTATTTTATATTATTTTATATTTTTGCCTACATGTGTTTAAGTAATTAATTGTAACCCTGTACATATTTATATATTGCTTTGTTGTTTGTACATGAATGTAGTGCTAGGGACAAATTTTTCTATTACTTTTTTTAGTGCACTTTTTATGTGGTTGATTATGTGGAATATATATTTAATATAATTAATAATTAATAATTAATAATTAAAGTTAATATTTTTAAATTTTAAAATTAAAACTAATTATATTAAATTTTAGTCTAAGGCCACGAGTTCATAAATTCAAAAGTGTTTTAAATTTACATTTAATATATGTCCTAATTATATAAAGAGTATTTAAAAAAAGTGTTAGAGAAAGTGTTTTTAGTATCTCTTTTATAATCAATAAAAAAAGTAAAAATTTGAATTTATAAACACATGGCCTAAGATAAATAAATAAATAAATCATTGATATCTTCACGTGTTAAGGCTCTATTAATTACCCTTAGGTTCTATTGAGTTCTAGTGTTCTTAGGCCTAGTGTAACTTTATGTTGGTTTTATTTAGTTTATAATTCTGTTTATCAGATTAATTGGTATCATGAATTAGTAATGTGTTAATTAATATATATGTATTATAACATATAAATTGTACATTGTACTTATAAAAAATTTGACTTTAATTTTAATGTCAATAAAATTTACTTTTAATATATATTTGTTCCGTTTAAACAAAAATCTATAATTTGCTCTTGACTTCAAAACTTTATATGGATTCTTCTCAGGTAATTGTGATGTTAAATTCTCATCGTTGAAGCGATTGATTATAGTAAACTGTCCAGAATTAATGGAATTCATGGTCATGGTTAAATCTACGAACACAAATGAAGCAGATGACGCACGGTGCTTCTTCAATGAACAAGTAAAATTTTTTTCATCTCTTGACTTGCATTTTAGCTTTAGCTTTGGGAATTGATTATCCTTATCAATTTCACTCGTTGGCATGAATTATATATGCAGGTTGCATTTCCCAGCTTGGAGAGCTTGATTCTCTGTCATTTGAAAAACTTACAGATAATATGGCACAACCAACTCTCTCCGGATTCCTTTTGCAAACTAAAAGAGTTGATTGTTAGAGGTTGTGAGAATTTAATGACAATTTTTACAAAAGATATGCTGGGTAGCTTCTTTGAATCCATAGAGAAGTTAGTAATTGATTATTGTGCTTCAGTAGAAGAGGTGTTTAAAGTGGGAGAGCTTATAAACCTCAAAGAATCAGGACAGACCCAGTTGAGAAATTTGTGGATTTATGATCTACCGATTTTGAAGCATGTGTGGAATGAGGATCCCGAAGGAATTCTCACTTTTCAAAATATGGAATCGGTAATTGTTTGGAACTGTCCCAGTATCAAAAATGTGTTTCCAATTTCAGTAGCAAAAGGCCTTAAACAACTCCAAAAGCTACAAATAGAGTGGTGCGGGGTGGAGGAAATTGTTGCAATGGGGCGGGGAGGAACAGAAGCGGTGGTTAAATTTGTGTTCCCTCGACTGTCAAACCTCAAACTAGCGGGACTACGAAGACTCAGATATTTCTATCCAGGAGAACACATAACGCTTTGGCCAGAGTTAACGGAGTTGGATGCTTTTGCCTGTGGTCATGTTGATGAAGTGGAGATAAGAAAGAGGCATGGTCGACCTGATTTCCCCATTGGACAGCCATTTCTCAACATGGAAGAGGTATGGGCCATACTATTACTTTCTCGTTTTCAGATTAAAAATATATAAGGAAAAATGATTTTTTAGTCTCATTCTTGTAAATATATTTTGGAGGGCTTTCTAAAAATTTATTTTTTAGTTAATATTTTTAAAAACAACCATTTAATTGAAATATTTATTCATATAAATTATATTTATCAAATTTTAGATTAATCTAGTAAATTTAGTTAGTTTGTTGATTATATAAAATTTAATGTTGTTAAATACATAAATAAATGAAATTTATTTGATAAAAAAATTATGAGTATTAGATTAACATATAAAAATGAACATATATAATCTATATAAATAAAATTTTTAATTTAACAGTTAAGTTTTAAAAATATTAATTAAAAAATAAATTTTTAGATCAATTCTCCAGAAAATATTTTGGAAGGACAACTTATGCTTCACTAATTTCTAATATTTAATTTATTTTAAAAGAAAAAATTAATGTTGCATGGTATAGTGCCAACCTTTTTTAGACTGCGCAAATATAATATCAAAATGCACAATTTAAATATTAAATAAAAAACAAATCTTTTAATATTAAAATTTATCCTCTCATTTAATAATTCTTATTTTATAATTTAACATTATCTTGCAAATTAGAAAACTTATTTCAAAATATATTTAACTAAATGCTGGACAAAAAATACATGGTGGAAAAGGTATATTCGATTACCAAAGGAAAAATTACATATAGGAATGAGCGACGCAATATTGGAATCAACAACGTGTCAAGTGTTATGGATAAAAAACCTAGCTGGCAAGCCAAGTAGTAATACTTAAGGAAAATTAAATATTAGATAAATATCAAATTTAATTTCAACTTTTAGTATAAATATTAAATATTATCTCAACCTTTTATTTAAATTAAAAATGATTCCAACCTATCTAACCAAGTCTAATTTTACTGTCACTTATGTAAAGTCCCTAATAGAATTCTTAGTTACAATGTTATGAGACCTATGAGGAGTCTTTAAACAGAGAAAAGCCGGCCAAACTCCGATCACTGGGATATTTTTTAATATTTTTTCCTTTTAGCCAACTTCAAATCCTAGTTTCATTATTTTCTTCTCATTTATGTTTTAAAAACATAAATTAAAAATATAATAAATATATTTTTTTATAATTAATTTATATAAAAATTATAAAAATTAATATTTATTTTAATACTATTGATACATAAGTTATTTTAATTAATTGATTAATTTAAAATCAATATTTATTTTTATATAAATTAATTAAAAAATATTTTTTTATACTTTTAATTTATACTTTAAAAATAAATATTAAAAAACCCTTCTCCCATTTAAAGTGGTCCATGTTTCATGAATTATTCATAGAATCCATAAAAGTTAGGCCTTGAGATTGGTTGGACAAAAAAAAAAGAAAAAGGGGGTTTGGCATTGTTAGGCCTTGGGAAAAGGAATTATTTGAACAGATTCACAAAATTCTAGTTAGGATTTCATTAGGATTGGATTAAGTATAGTGAATTAGAAAAGGTTGAGGATTATTTTTGGTTGAGGATTATTTTTGGTTGAAATGAAAGATTAAGATAACATTTAATATTTATAGTAAAAATTAGGGATTAAATTTAGTAGTTTATGGCTTAGTCGGGAAATGTTTACATGTAATTGTAGTTGTTAGTTTTTTTTATATTTTAATATCTTAAAAATATATAAAATATATTTAATATATCTAATATTTGTTTTAATTAATATTTTAGATTTTTTATAATAGTAAAAAGACATAAAAGGCAAAAGTTAAACTACCAAGAAATATTATGAAAGGAAACCTATATTTTTTATCCTTTGGCCAAACTATATATATATATTTTTTTGGCCAACGATTCCTTTTATTTTAATTTAATATTTAGGGTTTCTATTATTTGAGGGTATGTTTGATTTGAGGGAAGAAGAGGGGAGAAGAGGGTAATAATGAATTTTTTGACTAATCATATTATAATATTTTAAAATGTTAAAATTTGATTAATTAAAAAATTCATCCCTCCCCTCCCCTCCCCTCATTTATTTCTTTCAAATCAAACATATTACATGTTTATGTTTTTAGCAATTAGAGTTTTAGGATTTAATATTTGGTATTTAGGTTTATAAGATCATTTAATTCTTAGAATTTAGAGCTTGGAATTTTAAGATTTAATACTTAAAGTTAGGATTTTGAATTTGAAATTTATAATTTATAGTTCAATATTTAAGATTAACGTTTAATATTTAAGATTTATTTTTCAATACTTAATGGTTTAGGATTCAAAATTTTTAGAATTGAGGATGTTAAAATTTTTGAGTCTAATATTTAAATTATTGTATTAAAAAATATTTAATTAAAATAAAAAAATGTTAAAAAAATCTAGAGAAATTATGATATGATGTAAGCCATATCATTGGTCCATAATAGAAAATGATTCATAAATAATTTTTGTATATTATCTTTTGATGTAATTTTATGTGTCATTTAAATGATTATTTTTTTTTGTTTGAGATCCATGATATTAAGTATATTTACTTATTTAATAATATGTAAAAATTATATAAAAAAATTATTCCTATGTCATTGTTCATCTCCAATTTAAATAATCTAAGTTTTGGGAAAGTTAGTGAATTTAAAAGAAAAATTCAAAATTTCTCCCAAAAAATCTAAACATTTATATGATTTAAGAGATTTTAAGTAAATCGCTCAAATGCACTGCTAAAGCAAAAAGAGAAAAAAAAAAAATCCCATCTGAGTAAAACTCATTCTAAAGCAAAAACAAAAAGACTCAACTCCCTCCTTGTTCCTGGGCCTGAAGTTTTCAAGTCTTTTCTTCAAGGCCTTATCCACCCCATCCTTCTCTCTAGTTCTCACGTCACGTATACAACCCAGTTAATACATTCGGTATTGAGAACCATTGGGCCCAGCTCACCACTAACTTGAACAAACCATATACCGCTCTCAATTGTCAACAGTCAATATCCCCAGAGACCAAAATCAACTCCATCTCTTTCCCAGTCTTCTCGAGAAAACCGGCCCAATGGCAGTTGTTGATGATGTTCAGATTGTTGTTGGTGTTGTTGTTGTTTTTTATTCTTTTTTTCTTTTTTTTTTGTGAAGAGAGAGAATAATATTCATAAATAAATAAGAGTTCTACCAAAGTCTTGGTAAACTCATTCCCATTCATATCAGCATACAAGTATATCTCCAGGCTAAAAAGCCAGCATTTAGCATGATGATAGACAAAAGAAGGCAGGGTGTGACCCATATTTGCCAGAAAATCAACATACATATTGGCTTCACTAAACACATGTTATGGTTGAACATTAGGAATGGCTGCCAACGTGGCCCTGCAATCCCAAATTAAAGTATTAAGAGGATGATTCCCATCTGCATCTTCTGATTGTTTTGTTGAATTGGTTTCCTTTCCAGATCATTCCTCAATTGAAGAGATTGTCCTTATCAGAAGATGACATTGCTATGATACCTGATTGCCGATTTAAACAAGATTTCTTTTCCGAAGTAAAAGTCCTTCAGATTTACTATGGTGGAGGATCAACTATTTTTCCAATCGGCTTCCTCGGGAGATTCTACAATTTGGAAGAACTTGTTTTAACATTCTGTTTTCTCAAAGAGTTATTCCCTTCAGATGGAGAGGTTAAAGAAGAACAGAAACACCTTGAGACACTCTCAAGGATTAAAACATTGGAGTTGAACAGCGTTGTTGATCTCAGGCATGTTTGGAGCAGGGACTTGTCAAGTGTTCTTCAAAATCTTGAAACACTTAGAGTAATTGGGTGTAATTATTTGATTAGTTTATCAACATCCACGGCATCAGTCAAGAATCTCACAACTTTGGAGCTACGTAGTTGCGATAAAATGGAAAACCTGGTTTCAACTGCAACAGTCCAAAGCCTGGTGCATGTAAAGAGTATGACAGTAAGCTTATGCCTTAAGCTAACTGAAATAGTTGGAAGCCAAGGAGATACAACACAAGATCCAATTATTTTTAGCAGTTTGAGATATTTGAAACTTGAATGTTTGACAAGACTAGCATGCTTCAGTTCTGGAAATTACATCTTCGATTTCCCATATATGGAGCAACTAATTGTGAAACAGTGCCCTAAATTGGAGATCTTCTCTAAGACAGTTCCAAAAACACCACGGCTGTTGCAACTACAGGGAGGGAAATTGTGGAATTTGGAAGGTGACCTAAATACCAGCATACAAAGAATGTATACGCAAAAGGTATGAATTGATTCATAAAAATTTCTAATCAATTTACATAGATTAGCCTAAGATTAGCACCTATATATTATGTTTTTCTTGGTTTTCCGTTGTTCTTTTTCTCTGTTAATTTACTAATATGGTTGTGTCATAATTAGTAGTTAATGTATTGGTCTTTGCAGGTTGGATATGTTGGTTTGTCTGCTTTGAGTCTCTCTGAGTTTCCTCAACTGATGCAAAATTGGCATACTAGGAACCTTGAAATCTTAGAATTTAGATGGATTGTGTATCTGGACATTTGTAATTGCAACAGCTTGAGATACTTGTTAACCCCCTCCACGGTCAGGAGTCTTGTGCTACTCAAGAATTTGAATGTCCAAGACTGCAAAACAATGGAAGCAGTGGTAATGGAAGAAGGTGCAGAAAATGTGATAATGGAAGGAGGAGTAGAAAATAAGATACTACTCCCCCATCTGGCGCGCATTAATGTGCACTCTTGTTCAGACCTGACAAGTTTCTATGTGGGAAGTTGCACACTACAATGTCCGAGTTTAAAAATAATTAATGCAGCTAATTGTCAAAAAATAGTTACATTCACTTTGTCATTTTCCGTAGAACAAGCAAAAGAGGATTCTCAAGCCTTTTTCAGCAATAAGGTTAGTTTCTTGGTGAAAACTTTCTGTTCTAAATTTATGTTGTACATAAAGAAGTTATAAATGACTGATTACCCACTCATTGCTGACAAGTTAAAGATTAAAGATGCTACAGTTCAAGAAATAGATCTATATTCAAGAAATATATATCTCTGCAAATCACCCCAAACAACAGATTGATAGTTATATATATTCGTGTCCTTGCTTTAAAATTTCGATTAAACCAATACATTGTCTTATGTTAATTAAACAACAAAAATGTTGTTGATGAATTGAAAACTCTCTTTTCAGGTTGAATTTCCCAACTTGGAGTTCTTGAGTCTGAGTTCTCTTAACATTCAACAAATATGGCACAATCAAGCTGATTGTGCTCAAAATTTACTGCATTTGAGGGTGGCTGGCTGTGCTAATTTGAAACATCTCTTCATATCCTCTATGTTTAAAACTTTAAAGAAACTGCAATGGCTTGAGATCCGTGATTGTGGGATGATGGAAGAGGTAATAGTGACAGAAGCATTAGCAGAAGAAGAAAGGATGTACAAGATGGTCTTTCCAAAACTGGACCACCTGCTACTACAAGACCTTGACAAACTTACAAGATTTTGTTTTGGAAATTTGGTTGAATTCTCCTGCCTTAGAGACCTTCATGTAATCAAATGTCCATTGATGAAGACATTCATCTCTAGCTCTATTTCAGGAAACAAGACAGCTATTTCTAAAGAAGTGGAGAATACTTGTCCACCACCTCTCTTCGATGCAAAGGTGATTTCTTCTATTTACATTTCCTTTACTTTTCATTTGTGAAGTCTGGTATAACATCACTATGTGTTGTAGTTTCACCACATAATCTTTTACATTTTTTTAATTCCAAATATCGTTTATTAAATTATCCCTCCGATTATGTTTTCTTGTTAATGCAATTGGGTAAATTCTTCAGGTGGCATTCCCTAGTGTAGAGAAAATAGTGATTCGGTCTATGGAGAGCTTGAACAAGATATGGCAAGACCAACTTGATGCAGATTCTTTTTGCCAACTAAATTACCTTTGTGTAAATTCATGTAGAAAGCTATTGAATATTTTCCCGTTAACCATGTTGGAAAGGCTTCAGAAACTAGACATGCTGGAGATATTGAATTGCAATTCGCTAGAAGAGATAGTCGAGTCACAAGGGCTTGGTGCTATCCAATCACAATCTCAAATAACCACTAAGTCAACTTTGGTAGAAACTCCCATTAAGTTGGTCTTGCCAAAATTGACACACCTTCGTCTTTGTGGGCTACCCAAACTGAAAGGTTTCTATTGTCAAATGGTTGATACTGAATGGCCATTACTGAAAAAATTGGACGTGTGTAGATGTAACCAAGTGCAGATATTTGCTTCAGAATTTTCGAGCTTCCAAAGAACTAATGGAGATGACCAAATTGGAATTGGGATCAACTGTCCTATTTTCTCAGTCAACAAGGTAAGAGCTGTAAGTATATTCATAGAAGCGTCTGTAGATATGCAGTTGGTTTCAAGTAAAGCTTTTATCTTGCCTTAGTAACATCTTCAAATTGAGGTAATCAAGTGCATAATATATATATATATATATATAATGTTTAAAAAATCATCATAATGATAATTAACTCATCATAGTTGGGTCAAATGGAGATCAGCAACTTGAAATTTAAAGTAAATAATCTCTTTTCTGTATACACAAGGTAATTTAAATAAGTACTCTCATGTATTGAATGCACTTGCATTAAAGCCTAGCTTTTCTCTTGACGGAATATATTCATAAGTATATTCTATATATAATACAATTTCAATATATGTTTACTTTCTACATCGGCTAACTAAGAAAACCAAACTATTTTTTTAAGAAAAATTTATAGAGATTTATGTAATATACTTTAGATTGTACATTAAAAGTATAGTTTTTTCTTTTTTTTTTTGTAAATTTACTAAAATACCTTTAACACAATAACATAAAATAAAGTTTAATTCAAGGTATTTTAGTAAATTCATATGACGGACTATATTTTTAATGTACAGTTCGCTTCGGAAAACACTTTTTTTTTTGCATTTTTTATGTTATTTATGAAGTAATTATTAATCTATCTAATGATTTATGAGCGGGTGGATGAGTTGGTAGAGATTTTGGTTTCAAGTTTTGGGAATGCAGCTCCGTTAAAACTCGTGAGGGAGAGCTTTGCTACCCATTGGATCTTGCCCGGCTTGAATCCGAATTAATCGGTGATCCAGTAGGCTTCCGGATACCAGG
>BPVZ01000186.1:60642-76124 GCA_020521535.1 Rubroshorea leprosula | reverse complement strand
CAATGGCAAAGGAAGTGAACAAAGGCCTGAAACCCCCACTCAACCTTTCTTCAGTGAGGAGGTTAGTTATTTCCTAAAAATTATTTATTTTACTTCTTTTTACAATCTTTGTACTTTTGATGTTGATACTGCTATATTATACCACAAAATTACCTTTATAAATGCCAATTACTTTAAATGATTGTAACTTGAAATTCTTCTACTTACTCACTCAAAAATTAAAATAAAATTACTAATTTAAGGAAATTGGTTGATCGCTAAAATTATGTTAAACTATCCCAAATGTATATGCGTGTCATTTCTCATGTTTTTGCTTTGGGATTGTCATTATCTCTTTCACAAATAAGTACATTCCAAACCCAGTGCACAGTTAAAATTTGTAGAATAGTGCAGTTACCTCTGGTTTATTCTGTTGCATTGGCCTTCTGATTAAAGTTCTGCTTTTGTTCATCTTCTAACCTCCTCTGCTGGTCAGTCCTAAAGCACAAAGAGCAAGATTTAGACACCTATCTGGATAAACAACCATCCACCTTGCCTTTGGTCCACATAAATGATCTCCTTCCAATCAATTTGAGAGCCATATCGACAAACTAGTCCTCCCCTTTAAATAACCTTTCATTCTTGCATATCCACACAATCCAAGTTATAATAGTATAGTAAAGACCAAACTTCCCTCTTAGATGTTCCTACCACCCCAAAATTGACTGATCATATAATTGTATTATACTCGGTGGAGATATATGGAGCTAAGACCTTACCAATAATAGTTCCAACTACTATTTAGGAATACATTGATCAACTACTCCAACTCTACCATTTTTAACATGATCGAGCATCCTTTTTCTCATCCATCAAGAAAATGATAAGCTTTTACTACAAAGTGAATTCTGTGTCGTGCAGGTTGTGCTACCAAACCTAGAGGAGCTGCAATTACGTTGGATGAATATTAACATCAAATGGCACACTTCGATAACATATTTATGTGTGGAGAAACTGAAGAAATTGATCATTCAAGGCTGTGACAATTTGGAGTACTTATTCTCATCTTCTATAGCTAGAGGTCTAGTGATGCTAGGTCGAGTTGAAATAAGGGAATGCAAGAGGATGAGAGAGATTATTGTCACAGATAATGCAAAAGAAAAAGAGAATTTAATTTTTCCTCAATTGAACTTCCTATTGTTAAAAGACCTTCAAAACATTGTTGGATTCTACTCAGGGAATTGTATTGTTGAATTCCCATCCTTAAATCAATTGGAACTATTGAACTGCCCAGAGTTGGAAGGATTCATTGTTAAATATTTTGCAAGCACAAATGTCATTGCTGACAAACAACCATTCTTCAATGAACAGGTAAATTTTACTCATTGCGTTTTCATTTTGTTTTCGCACTAATTTAAGGAACTAATCTAAATGTGGCATGATGCATTCATTATGTAGGTTGCTTTTCCCAACTTGGAAAGTCTGACTCTCACCCACTTGAAAAACTTGGATATCATATGGCACAACCAATTCCATGCAGATTCCTTTGGCAAACTAAAATCATTAACGGTTAGAAATTGTGAGAAGTTATCCACTGTTTTTTCATCTGTTGATATGCTGGGAAGAATATGGAAATCCCTAGAGAAGTTAATTTTATCTGATTGTGGCTCGCTAGAAGTGGTATTTGGAATTGCTGAGTTCAATGTCAAACAAACACATGCTATAATAGACACCAAGTTGAGAGAATTGAATGTTTATGGTCTACCAAGATTGAAGTATGTGTGGAATAAGGATCCCCAAGGGATACTCACTTTCCACAGCTTGGAATTAGTAGTTATAGTAAAGTGTAACAGACTCAAATTTTTGTTTCCAACTTCAATAGGCAAAAGCCTTTCGCAACTTCAAAAGCTACATTTATGGTTGTGTGGGGTGGAGGAAATTGTTACAATGGGAGAACAGGGAATTGAAGCAATTGTTAACTTTGAATTTCCTCGAGTATCAAGTCTTGAGCTTGAGTTGCTACCAAGACTCCAATGTTTTTATCCAGGGCAGCACACGACCGCGTGGCCAATATTACAAAAGTTCTACTTTTCCCATTTCAATCAAGTAAAGAGAACAGATGGCAGTTGGCAACTTGATTTTCCTGTACGACTACCACTTTTCTCCATAGAGAAGGTACATAGCTTCTTACCAAAATAAATAATAAAAGAATTCCTTGCTTCAAATATATATAATGAAATGAGAGTAATTTCTAATAATCTGCTATACATGGAAATAATATGGAATTGTAGTGGTAATTACTTATTTCGTAAGACCTGAATGGTTTTCTTGGTAAAATATTGTTTGTGTGACAAATGCATGTGACAATTCCAATTATTTCTTTTAGGAATTTTTTATCCTATACCCTTAGGGCAATAAATACATTCTTTTATAATAAAAAATTATTAAAGTGGATATTAACTTTAGAATCATTGTCATATGAATATATTTAAT
Source organism: Rubroshorea leprosula (assembly GCA_020521535.1). NCBI lineage: Eukaryota > Viridiplantae > Streptophyta > Magnoliopsida > Malvales > Dipterocarpaceae > Rubroshorea > Rubroshorea leprosula. The sequence continues at coordinate 73,652 of BPVZ01000186.1, read as the reverse complement.
TAGACAGTTGATAAATTAAATATTATTTTTTATTTTTTCAAGGTTCTTTAAGGGCACAGATTAGACAAACTCTTTCTTTTATTGTGCCATTATTGTTTTTGAATCTTTCTGTTATTAGATTTTAGAGTATTTGGTATGTGAATATGTGATGCAACTAACGCTTGCCACCCAAAAATGAAGTATAGAGCAGTTTTTTTTCTTGCCTTTTTTTTCTTTTCCTATTAGCAATGAAAAGAGATGTTTTCATTCGATAGGCAAGTAAAGTGTATTTGGTTGCCATGTGAAATAATGAACAATATTTTTTTAATAATTTTCTTCTTTTTATAAACAAAATAAAATCTCATTAAGGAAAAACATACAACTTATACATTTTATTGCATTGAATTCCTTTCTAGGTCATCCCTCATTTGGAGAAATTGTCATTAACAAGACATGATATTGCAGCGATCCATGAACATCAATTTAAAGAAGATCTCTCTTTCAATATCAAAGTTCTTAAAATTCATGACTATCTTGATAATGAATCAGATGTTTTACCCATCAAATTCCTACAAAGATTCTGCCATCTAGAAGAGCTTGTCGTGGAGTTTTGTAATTTTAAAGAGCTGTTCCCTTCAAAAGGAGAAGTTGAAGAACAAGAGATACACATTGAAATTGAGACACTCTCAAGGATTAAAACATTAGATCTAAAGATCCTTCCATATCTCAAGCATATATGGAGCCATGACTCATCAATTGTTCTTCCAAATCTTGGAACTCTTCGACTTTTCAGATGCGAGAGTTTGATTAGCTTGTCAACATCACCTGCCTTTTTCCAAAATCTTGTGACTTTGAATATAAGCAGGTGTAAAGCAATGGTAAACTTGGTTTCCATCTCAATAGCTCAAAGTTTGGTGCGGTTAGAAAGACTGACTGTGTCACAGTGCTACATGCTGGCTGAAATAGTTGGAAATGAAGGAAATGGAACCCAAGATTTAAACATGATCACTTTTACTAAATTAAGATTTTTGAAACTTCAATGCTTGCCAAGATTAAAAAGCTTTTGTTCAGGGAATTTCACCTTCAAATTTCCATCTTTGAAAAAGTTAATTGTGATTCAGTGCCCCAAATTGATGATCTTCAATGAGGGTGACCTAAACACACCACTACTACAGAGAGTAGAATTAATTGAAGGAGAGGACAAGTGGCGTTGGGAAGGTGACCTTAATACCACCATACAAAGAATGTATGTGGAAGAGGTATGAATTGATTTCTAGATATTTTTGAAGCCACTCATTCTTATTATAAAAAATTATTTGATTTATTTATATTTTGTTATATATAAACTACTCTTTTTTTTCTTTTTTCTTTTTTTGCACATGCATAGGTTGGATTTGCTGGGTTACAATTTTTGATGCTGTCAACTTTTCCCAAGTTATTGGAAACATGGCATATCAAGAATCCTCAAGAACTCTTAGATTTTAGACAACTTTTGGTGCTGGAAATTTGTAATTGTAGCAAGTTCAGGTACCTATTAACGCATTCAATGGCCTTGGGCCTTGTGCAACTCTTGCAGTTAATAGTAAAAAATTGTGGAACAATGGAACAAGTGATAATGGGAGAAGGAGCAAAAAATAAAGTGGAATTCCCACATCTTTGGTTGATCAATCTAAAGTCTTGTTCAGATTTGACAAGTTTCTATGTGGGAAGTCATAGTCTGGAGCTTCCAGGATTATATAATTTTATTGTAGAAGACTGCCCAAAAATGGTCACATTTGTTGCATCTACATCCTCCAAAGAACATAACAAAGGGGAATCCCAATACCTCTTTAGCAGCAAGGTTAGTTTCTATTCTTCTTTTCCCTTCTCTCTCTCTCTCTCTCTTTTTTTTCTGTACAGCAACAATGTTTATTTTTTATCTTTATTTTTTATAATTAAGACTTTACAGCATATTTATGTTTGCTTTTCATATTTTGGTGTTTCATCTCTAGCTACCTCTTTAACTACATGAATGAATCTCCTTGAATAAGTTCCACTTAATACACGGTCAGAAAATAAAGACTCTTGGCTGGTAAATTACTACTTAAAATGTGTAGTTACTCAACTTTAAAAATAGAATTATTGATCCAAATAATATATATTCTTTTTTGCCTTGTATTGACCCAAATAATGTTTAAGTCTAAAAAGAGTTGATTTCTACTCAAAATATCAATTCACTTCACATAATTGCATGTCATTTTCATGTTCTTGGCTTTGGATTTATCCTTCTAATGTTTTTAGTTTAATCAATAAAAAAAAATAAACTTTTTCACGAAGTTTCTATTAGGTTGAGTTTTTCTCAACTTGGAGTTTTTGAAGTTGTTTTCAGTTAAAATTAAGCAAATATGATAGTCATCTTCCTATTGTCTTATATTAATAGACTAACCAAGAATCTTTGCAGGTAGAGACTCCTCATTTGGTGTTTTTGAGTTTGTCTTCAAATAACATTCAACGGATTTTGGACAATTCAATTTTAGAAATCTCTTCTTATGTCCAAAATTTAAGAAAATTGTGTGTTGAGGGTTGTGGTAATTTGGAATATCTATTGACATCCTCCATGGTTAAGAGTTTTGAGCAACTAAATTGGCTCAAGATTTGTGATTGCAATATGATGGAAGAGGTAATACTTGTAGAAGAATCAATGGATGAGGAAAAGATGTGCCAGACTTTCTTCCCTAACCTGGAGTTCCTATTGCTCCAAGACCTTTCAAAACTCACAAGATTTTGTTCTGGAAATCACTTGGAATTACCATGCCTTTGGAAACTTAAGATAAGCAAGTGCCCTGTGCTAAAGACTTTCATCTCTAGCCCTTTTTTTGGAGACATGATAGCTAGTTCTGAAAATGTCAAAAACACTTGTGCACTTTCTCTCTTTGATGCAAAGGTGATTTCTCCCCTTTTTTTTTCCCTTTTTTTTTTTACTTTTTAATGTCTTATAATGCTATTATTATTTTCTTGTCCTCATAAAGTTTTACATTTAAAAAAAATTAGATTCTAATATTTTCATTTCATTACATCTATGATTATGTTTAATTTTAATTGAATTGTGTAAATCTTTAGGTGGCATTCCCCAAATTAGAGCATTTGGTAATTGAACATGCGAAGAGCTTGAATAAGATCTGGAAAGACCAGCTTGTAGTAGATTCTTTTTGTCAACTAACTTTGGTGAGTGTGGTTTCATGTGAAAAGTTATTGAATATTTTCCCATTTAGTATGTTGGAAAGGCTTCAAAGACTAGACAAGCTCCAAATATGGAACTGTGATTCACTTGAAGAGATACTTGAGTCTAATGATCCCGCTGTTAGCCAATCACAAACTCGAAAGGCCACTCCGCTACCTTTGTTGGAAACCATCACATGCTTGGAGGATGATGTGAAGGATGAGATTGTCTTTAGCAAACTCAAGTATTTGCAACTTTGTGGTCTGCCTAGACTTTCAAGCTTTTGCTTGGTTAAATGCAAGTTTGAGTTCCCATTTTTGGAAGATGTGATTTTGATGGATTGTCCAAGTATGCAGACTTTCTCCATGGATGAAATAAGAACGCCAAAACTACAAAAAGTAAAATTGACTAGAGATGAAGATGAAGGCTTTTGGGACGGCAACCTAAACTCGACCATACAATTACAATTCATGCAAAAGGTATGCATTAATTTGAAAGATCTCCTAGGTTTTTCATTTTTAAGGTTCTATCTCTTTTCTTTTTTACACAAAGCTTCATTTAGAGTCTTCAAAATAATAGGAAAACCAGAAAGGTATGTATGAATGCTTAATAGATTATGATTCTAATAAGGAAAATTTTTGCTACAATTTTACCTTTCATTGCCAGTATTGTGTTGTTGTTATGTCTGTAGAGTCAAGGTGATTCTGAAATTGAGATCAAAGAAATTGCGGCTCATGTCCTTTCCAAGTGAAATTTGATGGTGAGTTGGTCTTACTTTTCCATCATCTCTCTACACTTGTTTAATAAAGGTACATCTCTTGTAAACATGCATGGAGGCATACTGAGGCTGCTTGCTTAGTTCGTTGCAGGTCTGAATGGTGTACGCATAAATTGGATGTGAAGTTGTCACATTGCTTGTTGGCCAGAATGTTACCTCACTAACTAATATTGATCCCTTTTTTCTACCACAAAAAAAAAAAGGACAGATATTTTCTATTGCTCGAACTCATGTGCAACTTGTAACTTGTATTATTAAATTCATGCAAAAACTTGTAACTTGTATTATTAAATTCATGCAAAAACTTTAACTTTATGGGTTGTTTTATATTATTAAAGAGAGAATATCCTTTCAGAAAATAAATGTTGCTTTCTAATACAAACTTGTATTATAAAAGTACATTTCTTGGACATATGGAACTATATATATTGAGAGGTTGCTTTCTTAATTCCTATAAGGTCTGAATGCTACACTCATAAGTCATAAGTTGGATATGAACTTTACAAAGATGTCACATTGCTTGGCGTCCAAAATTAAATTATCTGTTGTTTATGATGGTTTAAAGGCAAACAGAGTATTCAAAAGACATGTTATCTTGTGATTACCAATTGGGTTCAAATGTATTAGAATATGGTTTGTTCATTTTGATGGGTTTGCTATATTTTTTTTCTTTTATGCACAAAGTAAACCATAATTTTAAATATATATTTTAGCTTTTCACGTGCAAAACAAATTTTGGTAGCTCAGGTGTTTCCTTTTTCTTTGTGATAATAGGCTACACAAGATGAGACAGATTAAGCCACTTCGCATATTGGAGATGTGCATTTGCATACTTAAAGCACACTCCTTTCCTTGTAGATGATTCTTTAAGTGATATTTGGTACCAATGGATGAGCTTCCACGCCCTCCAGTTTCCCATTTAACTTTTGGATGTAATTTGATCTAATGCTTATTGCACAGCAAATGATTGAAAATTACAAAAAAAAAATGTTCTTTTCATACATAATTCTTTCATGCATATCAATTCACACCCACTCATGCATGATTACCATTAGATGAGACCGAATCTAGATATAATTGTGTGAATCATGTTTCCAGCATCCTCAAATTTCTTGCCAACTTAATACTAAACCGTAAAAGAAGAAAATAAAATTCAACCTCATTATATTAATTCTCCTTTTAGCTACTTAACTGAAAAATTGCCCGACATGCAAATTGGAATAGTAAAATCAACCAAACTTACATTTACAATGATACCGAATACCGAACACAAATCACCAAGTAACAAATACCCTCTTAACCGTCAGCCATATGATCTGATGATAGAATTACTTGTACTCTTAACCATAAGTTTAAGATTCAATTCCTAGTCTCTAGGTACCAAAAAAACAACAAATACACTCTTAAACATGTTGATACAACCACATGACAAACTGTCAAATAACTTAAATGAGGAATGCTATTCCCCTATATAAGTTGGCTTACCTAAGCAAGAACGGTTTCGTATTCATTTTCTTCTTGGCAGCATTCATGCATCTAGTATCGGTCACGCCTGATTAAAAACAATGAGTAAGGTTCAAGAATAATCCTTATCAGCACCAAAAACTTTAAAAGCTTCAGGCACAAAACAATAAGGTAGGCAAATATCTATCACTTGGTTTTGAGGTGAAGATCAAGATTCAAATCCAAGCAATAACTAACAAGTCATAATATAATATAATTAGGTACTAAAGGAATGCCATCCCTTCATCAGCTCACCATAATCAAACAGTAAAGATATTTTTGAATTTAGATGAGATTAAAAAAAACCAGGGTTTCTTATGTGAAGAAAAACACCATTAAAATCTACAGTACAGGTGTTCACTGCACCCTATGCCTTAAGCATGATCAGTTCTGGGTCTAATCAAGATTTACAACCATTTCTCTATAGTGTATTCCAATAATAAGGGAAATATACTACAGATGATAGCATTCAAAAATGCTGAGTAAGATTCTTATCCTCATGCTTATTTATAACAATATGTTCAAAACTAGCCAATATGTTCAGGCACGTTGAACATAAAAACTTAAGATTAAAACTTTTAACTCAACATTTCTTTTCTCAAATTTGGGCATTTTGTGTACAAACAATTATAATTAGCTTATTGAGCATATAAGCTTAAAAATAATAAAAAAAGGAAGAAAGAAAAGAAGGATTTAGCTTCAGGTTAAAAGAGTTTCTTCGTTGCCAGAATCATAAAGGATTGTAGCTCACATCCTCAAATATATTTGATGCAACTGTTCCTGGCTTTTATCTTATATTAAGCTTCTTGGACTCAAATACTAGCTAGAGTTCAGCATTAAATTTGAAAACAATTGTAAAAGACTCAGGTTGGCACATTTTACAATAATAGAAAATAAATATTATATTATATTACACATTTATTAAGTTAAAAAATGATCACAAAACAAAACTAATAATATGTTGTACAAGCATGGGATATTGTTAAACAAGTACCTGTGGCGATCATGATCCCTGGAGCGTTTCGTAGACCTTAAACGTGACCTATGGCTACTTCTAGAATCATAAGTCCAAGAGCGCTCATAATCCCTATCATGATCTCGATCACTATACCTGTCCTGATCTCTGCTCCTACGATCATAATCCCTCCCTCGGTCTCGATCCCGACTTGATTCTCTCTCATGATCTCTGCTTCTTTCTTTTGATCCATACACCACCAATAAAAAGGATATCACAACACCTCCCTCACCACCCAATGGTTTACCAAAGGAAAAAGGAGGAGAAACCACAAGAGGATTACCTCCTGTCATCATACAGATCAAGTTTGTGGCTCTTATTTCTCTCTTCCTGAGAAAACAATAATCAGCAAATACCACTGAATGCTTCTTTCAAAAACCTAAATGCCAATTCAATTTAGCTGAATATAACATGCCACAAGGACCATTAGGAAAGAATTCTAATGGTGGTAGGCATAATTAGTAGGCAACTTACCCTGACCAAACCAGGCCTACATCAGATTTGTTGTCACAGATTTTAAACATATGAAAAGCTCACATTTCATGTTTGATGCATTTTAAGCCCAATACGCACAGACAAGGTACAAAATAGTATTTTTTAAAGTCCAGCATTGACAAACAATCAAAAGAATTTGAAAACTGGGAGATATTATTCTTCTCTGAGGTCAGAAAAACTCACAGATGATACTAACTGAGAATCTGTATAGAAGAATGAGAAACATTATACCAGCACTTGACCAACATATTCACAAGACAAACTCTGGAAAAGATGTATTAATTTGCTGTTTCAATAGAATCCATTGGGTAATGGCATTCAAATAAAGTTATGATTATTTAAAAATAATAATAATAATAATAATAATAGACATAGTATGTGGATAGTTCAGGCAATTTATACAACCAACATCTTGGATACCAGGCACTATAATGTAACACTTAAAGCAGAGCCACCATAGACAGTCAGCATATACTAAGCATGTAAATCATCTTACCTGAAGTTCTGCTAATTTATCACGGATTTGCATATAGCCTAAATGAAGTTTGCCTCCAAAGTGATCTGCTAAACGTCCATCACAGAAAGAAACAAGAAAAATCAAATCACTTTGACCTAGAAACTTAAAAAATGAAAAATATATATATATACAGCAGTAGTATGCATTATAGATTATACAGTTTCCCAAATATTTATTATCTAACAATTGCATGATCTACAAGTACAAAAACAGAAAAAGACGCACATTATGTAGCTGCAAAAGTTATCCTCGTAAAACTGGGCCTAAAAGCCTGCTGGTGACAAGGAGGTATAATAGCCAGGTCAAAAGATGAAGCGCTTGAAACCCCAAACACTAACTTTTTGAAGCCCTTACAAAGAAGATAAAAGGCTGTGATCAAGAAGTAGAAGGTAAAAAATGTACCTGTCATAAACACTCAAAAATGCTCCACAAATATCACAAACACGTAGCTTTTGATCAGTCTGAAACAAAATTGGATCAAAAAGATAAGAGCGGATAGAATATTAACGTATAAATGAACTAAAAGAAAATTACACTAAAATCAAATTATGACAGGGGCCTGTTCATGCATTAATTATGCAAATCAAATTCATATTTTCCCAATAAGATCCAATTGTGTCTAAGTTCTCTTATCTAGTTTTTATCATAGTTTTCCTTCTGTTAAACTGAAAGAAAGAAAAACAGAACTCACAATGCGAACATCAGCAGCAGTATACTTTGAGGAATCCAGAACAGGCTCCTGTCTGGCAGAGAGCTGAAAATATATGGAAAAACAATTATCCATAAATAAGGCATACCAAGGAGAAGGAAATGGTGCAAGTTAATAAAAATCAATCTACAGAAATAACACGACTAAATCCACAAATTGAAACCTTCTTGAGTGCTTCAGCCTCTTCTAATGCCTTTTGTGCCTCGTCTACCATCCCCTTCTCACCTAAACAACAATAAGAGAGCAAGAGAGACTATTAATAAAACATTGATAAGTACATCATGTATTCTTGAAAACTTTGTACAACACAGTTCAATGCCTTTCTGTATATTTTAAATGAAACCACCCTAAAAGCATTGTTAATGTAAAGCACTGAGTGTTACTTGAAAAAAGAGTAAGGCACTGAGTCTTTATCAACCATTGACAATTGTTTTGGAACGGCAGGGGAAACAAATTTTCTGACATTGACATTTTTTTATAGGAAAAAAGGTAAAAGCACAAACAGGAAGGAACATAAATTGGCATAATAAATACCTCAGAAACAACTTAAGGATTACTGCTATTCCATTTCTAGGAATTTAATTATTTAGGACATGCTACCTAATAGATATCTATCATCAAGAACTCAAGATGTTTATGTTATTTAACACATGCTACTTAATAGATATCTATTGTCAAGAACTCAAGATGTTTTTCTCCCTGCTTTACATACATAAGAAACGGAGTTCAGGTAACCTGAGTCTTACCAAGATTCTCAGCTTTCTTCAGCTTCTCATTTATCATTTCCTGGGTCCGAGGATCAGGTGCAGGCACAGGTAGTGGTGCCAAAGATGGAGGGTTTGGCAATGGTTGGGGCAAAGATGGCCGATCTTTATTGAATGCACCCAAAAGCAGTGTTGACTATAACAATAAACAGAAGCATCATATATACCAAGAGACTAAATGTTATACAAGAATCAAATTATGAGGAACTTAATACACAATCAATATCAGAAATTCTGATATGAATAAATCAATACTTTCAGAGACCCATTTCAAATCCTACATCTAAAGAAGCTATCAATTACCTGTTTATCCGCTCTTTTAGTTCTAAGCTCTTCTACTTCTTCTAGAGCTCGTATTTTAAGATCTGTCTTGCCTTCAAGATCTGCAAATCAAAATGATATCATGTACACCCCAAAGCTAATCATAAAATTTACACAATTTATCCACAGTAAATATTAAGACAAAGGTCAAAGAAAATATTATGCAACATAATTGTTGTATGTACAACATTTAACACTATAAACAAAGCACTTGTAAAAAGGCTTCAAAAATCAAACATGATAGGGCTTACTGGGAAGTCATCAAGTCAAGCAATGTAATGTTACGGACTTGATATAATCACTGAAACCAATCAAATATTAAACTCCCTAACAAGAGAAATTTCTCAAGAATTCTCCAAAACTTATTTACAAAGGCTGCAACAAAAGTGATAGTGTGACACATCATTACTTTGTCATGCTAATCTGCCATTTAAAGGCACACCAAATGATGTGAACGGTTCACCATTCTTTGGTACCATTGTCTAGGTCCTCCAGAACATGTGAGAAGACATAGCCTTCAGCTGAATTCAACCATATTGATTTAATCTTAACCATCCAAACATATCAACCAGACAAATGGATATTCTGAGGCAGTCTCCTCACTCCAAAAACACTGATTGAATCATTTAATTATTCTTTTTATAACAAATTAAACACCTTAGAGTTGAAATAAGGGGGAAAGCAGTCAAACTCCAACTATGATTATCCCCCTGTACCATAAAATTAAAATCTTAAAATTTATGAAGTTTATTGAACTACAAACAAAAACTTCACAACAATTGACAGCACCCTGAATCAATTAATTCAAAGAAACATAACCAAGTTAAATCAAAGAAAACAAATCAATTACTTGTTAAATAAAAAAAATCTTAGGTGATAACTTAGAGACAGCCCTGAAAAAATAACAGAGAAGCTAGTGCAAAAATATGATACCATATTGATCAGCTTTTTTCAATTTCTCCTTAATCTGCTTTGAAAGCTCTAGTACTTCTGATGCCTGTAACATCAACATAGAAAACAAATAAATTTGTAAGTCCCATGTGGGAGAAAGGTCAGACAGATAAAATTAAGACTTATCCAAAACCTGAGTAACTTCAGAGACTGATGTAGCAATAGTGGCCTTTGCATCCTCATCTTCAAGATGCTAGAGAGCTCTACCAATTTTCCTATCACACTCAACAATGAGCCTGTCAATAGCATCTTCCAACTCTCTGTCATAATTATCGGCGCTCTTTTGCCTTAGCTTCTTCATATCTAAGAAGGGTTAAGCAACCACAGATGTAGAAATACAGAAACTACTAAAAGTGAATAGCAAAGGTATATCATCAGCAGAGACATTACTTTTGAGAAACAAACATAAAGCATCTACTACTAAAAAAGCACCTATCCGGCATTGTGAGTAATATAAGGATACTCTCTCCTTAGTTGCGAAGAGTGGACCTTTGGACATGGCCCCATATCCATTTTCTGAACAAGAGAAAACACAAGATTGAAATAAGAAATCCTAAAGTCTCAATAACTTAAAAAGAAAACAAGAGGAAACAAGAAGTTTGAAATCAGAAATCCTAAAGTTTCAATAACCTGCAGAGAAAACTATAAACAAGTATCTACAACTCAAATGTGACCAAAAGCTAAAGTTGAACATATAAGAGTTTACCACATGAACAATGATACCTATGAATACTACAAAAGCATATGGTATCTACCTAAGAAACTCACCAAAATACCTTCCTCAACACAAAATGATCTATGTCATACCAGTTGCCAATAAAAAATAGGATTGTAAAGGAGAAACTAATTAAATTTATAAAGAAACATAGATCACAACCAAAAATACCTAGTTTATTTGTCTTCCATCTTACATACCCATGATAAATAGAGAATTTAATGCCGTAGCACGATTTTCTTTATGACATCTCACAGGTAACCAGAATAAGCAATTGAAAGTAAACAGAAATGACATCCCTATCACTAGAATTTATATCTCTTCCAAATATACCCATGATAAAATAGAAAACTTATATCCATGACCCTTGTTCTCATCTATACAGATAATAGGTTACCAAACTAACCCAAAAATAGCTAATGATAACATATCCCAACTATTCACACACAACTACCACTTCCTTTCTCTTGTTCTTATATTTCATTAAAAACCATTTTCAAAATGGTTCCAGTAGCTGTCTTTATAAATACATGTAATTCGAGCTTACCACTAATTCAACAACTTTCCTCTCTCCCTCTATCTCAGAATCCCATTTTTCACAATAAAACAAATGACACAACTTTCAATTCATCTCTTCTTTATTAGGAGTTAGGGCATAACATAAACCAGATGATGTGTTGCTCCCACACTCACCCCAACTCAACCAATCTCTCTTTCTAAACTTCTCCTGCCTCTAAAACACCAAATTCCTCAGAAACAAAACACAGATAAGCAATTTGAATTCATAAACTAGGGTTCAAAAAGGAAAGAGATGGATATGAATCAATTAACGAATCATAAAGAAAAGATAAAAAATAAATAAATAAATAAAGGAATCAATCAGGAGAATACCGTTAAGTGGAAGAACTCGTGAGGACAAAGGCCAGACAAGTAGAGGCGGCACACATCGCGATCGTAGTACTTCCGATTCACCTCCTTTACGTCACCATTACGGTTCACACCCATCAGCACATCGAGCTGCTTCCACAGTGTTACCGCACTTCCTAAAAATGACTTGGCATTGATACTTACGGTTACAGAGTGGTCATGAATCTGAAAAGCCCAATGCTAATGGTTCTAAAAATTGAGATTAAGGAGATTGTGGCTCACGATCCTTTCTTGTGAAATTTGATAGTGAGTTGGGTCTATTATATATGCTTCAATCTTCTCTACAGTCTACATTTGTCTAATAAAAGTACATCTCTCTGTCTCTTGTATATGTAGAGTCATATTGGGATGTTTTCTTAATTAATTCCTTGGTTGCCACATTGTTTGGCACCCAAAATGTTACCTCATTCCCTAAAACTGATATATACATTTTTGTCCATTTGCAAATTCATGTGTCTTTAGACTTGTGCCATCGTGTTTAACTTATTCCATTACAGCAGTTCAGTTTGGCTTTGTCATTAGGTTAAATCCCCGGTTCAGTCCCTCAACTTTCATTTTTGAACTAAAAATACCCTCGAACAAAAAAAAGTACTAAAAAAATCCTTAAACTTCAATTTCTGAGACTAATTTCGTCCTTCCGTCGACTGAAGTGCCAGATGGCACGTTAAGATGCCACAAAATCAATTTTTATTTAAAATTTTTAATGACGTGGAAAATTATTCACCACCGTCACGTTTTTGTTGTCCACATCATCAGATTCTCACTACTTTCACCCTTTTTAGGGTTTCGGTTCAGACTAAACTAAAACTTTCTACCATTTTCTCTTTCCTTTTTCCAGACTCTCGCCTTTTTCTCGTCTGCTAAACCTAGATTTGGGTGTGTTGCTTTTATCTTCTTCAAACAAAATCTACAGTAAAAGATTGATGGCAGGTGCCACTGTTCATCTTCTCCAGCTCCGGCCTTCCACTTCCGATGTCATTTATGTTCAAAATCCTTAAGATTCTTCCACTAATTTTAGAACAACTCATACAACTCATAGAACAACTCATATAATGAAGTGAATTAATCATAAACTAAGTTAAATAAGCAAAACAAAAAAAAAAAATAGAAACAAGATCAAACAAAGAAATAAACAAA
>BPVZ01000185.1:276595-288040 GCA_020521535.1 Rubroshorea leprosula | reverse complement strand
TCTAAAAGGAATGGGGTAAAAATGAAACTTCCCTCCTGTAAGGACAAGTCCAAGGTGCCTAACCTCGGACATACGGTAGTAATTCCTTTATAACCGGACTGAAGGATAAATCCAAAACTTCCCGCTCAAACAGCTGCATGACAACGACAATAGGCATGCCCACACCTGATTCCTTATGACAAGCTGCACAGCAGTTACGATGGACATCATTGCATCTGAATATCTCTCAATTTCTCGGTCCCGAAATAATTGTTTGGAGAGACACGTCAAACTCTGATTATCTTGCTTGGCATGCCACGTGGGTTCCTCACTAAAGCCTATAAATACCCCCCAGGGGCCACGTCAAAAAGGTAATTGAAACCAACCCTAAGCTCCTTTTATCCTCACTCCAAAGGTAACCCCGATTATTGCTGACTTAAGCATCGGAGTGTCTACCCCGAGTTCCACCTCGGGGCTTTGCAGGTCAATCCGAAGTACGAATGCGGACTGAAGAAGGATTTCTGGTTTGGTGCAATTACATTTGGCGCCGTCTGTGGGAATCCGAACTGAAAGCTCTCTTGTTGCTCACTCATAATGGTTAACACTCGATCAGTCCGAGCTGGAAATCCATCTCAGCCTTTTGGACAAGGTCAACTCCCCAACAACCTTCCACCTCAGCTTCCACCTCAGATCCCAAATATGTTCCCTCCTGTTGATCATGCAGAAGGAGGAGATGAAAACCAACCACATAACTCAGCTCACAACTCAGCTTCTACTACCAACCAAAACGTAGTTGCAGCTCAGCTTGCTGCCATGCAACAACAGTTTGGTGTCTTTCAGCTAGTATTAGCTCAGCTTTTAGCTCGGAACAACCTTGGTGATCCCCTCATCAATTTACTTAACCCTGCTCCATAACCCCCAGCTCCACAACAAAACCCTGAACCAGTTTAGCATGCTCTTGCTCTTAGTGAATCTCAGGGTTAATCTCACATAGCACCAGCTCAGCAACCCCTTCCTTATGATGTCACTCAACGTCTGGACAGTTTAGAAAAACTGGTAGCTGAACAGCGAGGAGCCCCACCTCCACACCATACTGCTGACTCCATATCCCATCCTTTGAACACCAACATCACATTGGAACCCTATCCTGCTAGCTTCAAAATACCTTAACTTGAGACTTATGATGGGACGAAGGATCCCAATGATCACCTACATGCTTTCTACTCTTGCATGCAAGCTCAGAACACCTCTTACGCGTTGATGTGCAAAATCTTTCCCTCTACTCTCCGAGGTAATGCTCGAACCTGGTATTACAATCTACCTCTGAGGTTAATCAGCTCTTATACAGAAATGGCATCTGCTTTTGCCACAAAGTTTTCCAGTAGAAGGTTGATCAGGAAAACTACTTTTGAGCTGAAGCGAGTCAAATAGAGGGACGGAGAATCTTTGAAGAATTATATGAGCGGATTCAATGATGCAGTACTAGAAGTTAGCTCCTTCGACCAGGCTGTGGGAATTGCAACTGTGATCTCAGGCCTTAACCATGAGAGATTCAGAGATAGTCTGCTCAAGCATCCTGCCACCACCTTTAGCGAGGTGAATGATAGATCCCTCAAATTCATAATTGCTAAGGAGTATGCCTTGTCGCAGAAGCCAACTCCCTTTCAGAACCAAAACCCATACTGGAGAGATGAGAATCAGAACAGGAAACAGATGAGGACGGCACAAAACCGAGGTTCGATGTCAACCTCCATATCGAGATTTGGAAGGCCGAACTCAGCACCCCCACAACAATCTGTAGGTAAACCTCCAGTTACTTAGACCCCTTTTAACTTGCTGAGGTCACAAATCTTCATGTAGATTAAGAATAAGATGGACTTAAGTCGTCCGAGCCCAATGTGAACTGTTGCTACTAGCCGAGATCATACTAGATATTGTGATTTTCATCAAGATCACGGTCATACAACAAAGCAATGCAATAGCCTGAGGTCCGAGCTGGAAAGTCTAGCCCAGAAAGGAATGTTGCCCACCTCCACTTCCACCCCCAGCCAGAATTATACACATGATTACAAGAGGATTGGAAGCAGGAGGGATGAGCTTCGAACAAAGGAAGTTATATGTCAGAGAGGTCAAGCACCAGAACCGAGCTTAGAAAAGGAAACTTGATGATGCTAATTAGAAAGCTCAACCAATCACTTTTACACCCGCTGATTTTGAAGGGGTGGTAACACCTCACAACGACCCTTTGGTCACCTCAGTGATGATCAACAATTGTCAAGTTCAGCGTGTACTTGTTGATACTGGTAGCGCACCTAACATCATGTACAACCACTGTTTTGAGAGCCTAAGACTCGACCCAGCTCTGCTACAACGTTACGATGGTCCCATATATGGCTTCAACAACCAATCAGTTCCAGTTGAAGGGGTCCTAACCTTGAATGTTGCATTTGGAAGTGGCCGAACCTATGTGACTCCTTCAGTTCAGTTTCTGGTGGTCAAGATGCCTTCTTCTTTTAACGTTGTCATTGGCCGGCCCACATTAACAGAGATCCGAGCTGTGGTCTCTCAATCTCATCTCTGCATGAAATTTTCAAACCCCATGGGAATTGCAACACTCAGAGGTAACTAGGAAGTGGCCAGACATTGCTATCTCACTTCGGTTACAAGGCCACAAAAAAATAAAGATCAACCAGCAAAAAACCCTCCACCAGAAATCCATGACAATCGGCAAGTGATGGGGGTTGAAATCCTTGATAACCGACCTAAGGATGAAACCCGAGCTGCTCCGGGTGAAGATGTTGAGGAGGTACAGATTGATGAAAAAGACCCGAATAGGAAAACACAGATAGGAACTCGGTTGAGCCCTAAGGAAAGAGCACAGTTGATAACCTTTCTCCGAGCTAACAAAGATGTTTTCACATAGACCTCAGCAGACATGCCAGGAATTCCCACCTCGGTATCTCAACACAAACTCAGCACTAATTCACTCAAGAGACCAGTGGCCCAGAAGCGACGCCTCTTTGGGGGGGAGAGGTTAAAGGTTATCAAAGAAGAAGTTGAAAAACTTTTACAAGCTGGCTTCGTCAGACGGGTCGATTACTGTGAATGGGTCGCCGATCCTGTGTTGGTGAAAAAAGCAAATGGCAAATGGCGGATGTGCATCAATTACACTAACCTCAACCAGGCATGTCCAAAAGATTGTTACCCAATGCCAAACATTGACAAGCTAGTTGAAGCAGCTTCTGGAAACGAGAGATTAAGTCTCTTGGATGCATACTCTGGTTATCACCAGGTTCCGATGGCTCTGAGGATGAAGAAAAAACCTCGTTCTATGCCGGAGACGAAATCTATTGCTACGTGATGATGCCTTTCGGCTTAAAGAACGCAAGTGTCACTTACTAAAAGATGGTTACCATTGTATTCCGAGCCCAAATAGGCCGAAATCTGGAAGTTTATGTTGATGATATCGTGGTGAAGAGTTTGAAAGCAGAAGATCACTTAACTGACCTTGAAGAGACATTCAACAATCTCAGAAAGAACAGAATGATGTTGAATCCAGAAAAATGCATCTTCGTTGTGGAGTTCGAAAAATTTCTAGGCTTCATGGTGTCCAGAAGGGGAATTGAGGTTAACCCCGAGAAGATCAAAGCAATGGCCGAAATGGAACCACCGAAGTTAGTAAAAGATGTACAGAGGTTGACAGGGAGAGTGGCAGCTCTTCATAGATTCATCTCGAAATCAACAGATAAATGCCTGCCATTCTTCAAGATCATGAGATTGGCAACCTAGAAGGATGAATCTGGCAAACAAAAGAAATTTGAATGGAATTCAGAATGCCAAGCTGCATTTGACGAGCTGAAGTCTTATCTTAGCTCACCCCCTTTGCTGACAAAGACTAATGATGGAGAAATCCTTTACTTGTACCTCGACATATCAGATGAAGCTATCAGTTCCGTGCTAATAAGAGAAGAAGGGAAGCAACAAAAGCCAGTCTATTATACTAGCAGTGTATTACATGGAGCTGAAATCAGATATTCTATTGCCGAAAAAGCAGCCTTAGCAGTTGTCACATCAGCTAGGAAACTGAGACCATATTTCCAATCACATCTAATCATAGTCCTCACAGACCAACCCCTCAAACAAATTTTACAAAAGCTAGAATGCTCAGGAAGATTGATCAAATGGGCAGTTGAACTGAGAGAGTTTGAGATAACATTTCAGCAGAGGTCAGCGATCCGAGCTCAGGCGCTTGCAGATTTCATAGTGGAGTACACCTCGGCTCACTCTGATTCCCAGCCTGAGCTGGACAACTGGATTCTGTATGTTGATGGAGCATCAAGTAACAAAGGTTCTGGCGCTGGTGCAATCCTACTTGGCCCAGAAGGGTACCGAAGTGAACATGCCCTGAAATTTAATTTTGACGCCACCAACAATATGGCTAAATATAAGGCTCTGCTACTTGGCTTACAATTGGCAATAGAACTGAAGGTTACAGCTATACAAATATACAGTGATTCACAACTAGTAGTCAATTAGGTCAACTCAATCTATGAAGTGGTTGATCATGTTATGATGAAGTATGCAACTCTGGTGGCCGAGCTAAAGTCCAAATTTCAGAAATTTCATTTGAGCAAAATACCCTGAGCTGAAAATGAACAAGCAGATTCCCTCTCCAATTTGCTTTTGATGGCAACCAAAGCTCCAGATCGGTCTTTGTTGACATTCTGGACAAGCCCAGCTTCCTAAAGCCAAAAATAATGGAAAATCAGCACAGATCCTAGCACACCGAGCTAGACAGATCTAATTATCTCATTTTTACGAGATGGCACAGTGCCTGCAGATAAATAAGAAGAGATGAGGTTGAGGAAGAAAGCATCTCGGTATACCCTTGTTAATGAAGTCCTCTACAAGAGATTTTTCTCACTCCCTCTACTCCGCTACTTGAACCCTTATGAGGCTGAATACGCACTTCGGGAGGTGTATGAAGGTGTCTGCGAAAGTCACATTGGTGCTCGGACTTTAGCTCATAAAGTCCTTAGACAAGGATATTATTGGCCCAACATGTATAAAGATGCCACTTAGTTCGTACATAGATATCAGAAATGTTAGTTCTTCATCAGCCAGCAGAAGAGCTCACTAATCTGGTAGCACCTTGGCCATTTGCTCAGTGGGGACTTGATCTTTTAGGCCCATTTATGAAGGGGGTAGGAGGTGTAACCCATCTGATTGTTGGTGTGGATTATTTTACGAAATGGGTTGAAGCTCGGCCATTATCTAGTCTTACCTCCAAGAAGGTCGAAGACTTTGTTTTCAGCTCAATCATTTGCAGATATGGGATCCTGTATCAGATTGTGGCTGATAATGGAACTCAGTTCAACTGCTTTTCATTTAGAGATTTTTGCTCCAGTTATGGGATCAAATTACAGTTCACCTCGGTGTACCACCTAGAGTCTAATGGGATGGTAGAATCTATCAACAAAGTTATACTCGAGGGGATAAAACCAAGGTTAGAGCTGCATAAGGCCAGGTGGGCAGACGAGCTCAACAACGTCCTCTGGGCATACAGAACCACGAGCCGAACTGCCAGAGGTATTACTTCAAACCTGGTTTACTTGATTAACTTTCAAATTATTTTACTTCTTCTTCTACGACTTTACCTTAGATCAAATATGCATAATGCGTAAAGCACATTCTAAAATTATAATTAACTGAAATAGGTGAAACACCCTATCACCTGGCCTTTGGTACCGAAGCAGTCATTCCTATCGAGATAGGAGTCCCAAGCTTCAGGGTCACCCATTTTGATGAAGGACGAAATGGACAACTGTTTCGGGAGAACCTTGATCTACTTAACGAAGTCAGAGAGGAAGCACGACTTCAAAGTCTAGTTTACAAGCAGAAAATAGCTAACTTCTACAACAAACGAGTTTGACCCCGAACATTCAAAGTAGGAGACCTTGTTCTCAGGAAAACTGGTCTAACGAGGTTCGAAACTCGATTATGAAAGTTAGCACCAAACTGGGAAGGCCCCTACACTATAGCCGAAGTGCCGCGCCCAAGTGCTTATATCCTACGGGACATTGAAGGCAAAAGGGTTCTTAGAGTTTGGAATGTCAATAACAAGTGCTTATATCCTACGGGACACTGAAGGCAAAAGGGTTCTTAGAGTCTGGAATGTCAATAACTTGAAGAAATTTTACCCTTAATACACTTCTTTTAAGTGAACCTTGTCTTATTTTTATAATCGTCATTATTCTCTCTCTTTCTGCTCAATCTAATGTGTATATGAGCTTAATTCATTTATCTCATTAATGAATTTCACTTCGCATTCGAAATGATTCAGTTCTTTCTACTCTTCTGTACATTGGAAGTGAATTTCACTTATTCCCAAAGTTAATTCATAGTGACTTATTTAGTCATTTCACTTTCTGGGTTACGATTTTTCAATTACACTTTACTTTTGGAGTGATTTACTTCGTCTCCTTTCATTTGTATATTTGAGGTCCGCCTCATGTATATCCGAAATCAATTCCTTAGCTGTCCATTTTACTGTGTCCGAGGTCAGATCCTTATGTTAATTAAGGTCACTTTATTTTGTCCGAAGTGATTTACTTGAAACAAAATAGCAAACAAACATCAAAATATGCAAGTCACAAATAACTTCAAAAATTTTTATAAATCAATAAGAAGCTAATTACAAAATTGTTGTTCATTACAAACACAACTAAAAAAAAAATAAAAAAAAGTACAAAATCCTAAGCTATTCTGCTGAGGAAGGAGGTTGCTCCTCAGCAGGAGGAGGAGGTGGAGGTGGAGGTGGCTGATCCCTAGATGGTAGAGGTGGCACTTCTGCTACAAGAGGAGCTGGCTGCACTTCATCTGAGGAAACTGGATGAACTTCGGGAGGCTGGACTTCGGTCAGATCTGCCTGGTTCCCAACTCCAGCATCTTGCACTTCTTCCTCTTCCTCCATCGCCACAAGCTCAGCATCAAAGGTTGGAGGAAAGATAGTGCGTCCCTCTGCATCACGCTCCCACCTCAACTTGATCAGAGGTTGGAAGTCAGTAGAAAGACTTTCACCGTCCTCCTCCACCCCTTCTTCTTGCTCGCCGAATGTGACCGTCGTTACGTCCACTTCAGGATAGTGAGCCTTCACCTTCTTTCTACAGTCGGTGAACACTAAAATTGCGGTCGGCAGTCGGTAGAGGTTGATGATGCTCTCAAAAGTGCTGGAGTTGAGGAAGTTGCTAATGTGCTCCTTTATTTCGTTGTGAACCAGTAGATTCACGTTCTTCTTCAGTTCCGCTACTCCTTTATTCATGTTCTCAATGTATTTGTCTTGAGCCTTGAGCTTGTCTTCGTAGATCTTCCTCTTACGTTCTTCGAAGATAAGTCTCGTGCTCAAGGTATCTCTATCGTTTCAGTTACTGTTGGCACCACCTCATCCAGTTTCTTCTGCATCTCCTTGTTCTTTTTCTGCAGCTCCTCCTTCTCTTTCTACAGTTCCTCACACTGCCTCTGCAAGCTGGCATAGTCTCTCATGCTCTCCGCATACTCCTGCGCCAGAGCGTTTACCTAGTTTGCACTCTACAATACAAGCAGAAGTTAGAACTCAAACGCAGAAGTAAAAAAAAAAATCAAAAACAAAATAAATTGTAACTTCTTCATATACCTCCAAGGTGTGCCTCACAACGCGAGCCCCTAGTTGACTCACCGCCTCTTCCCTTGCCTGCCTCCTATCCACCTTAGGAAGAGTTGCGTTGAGAAACCTCTTCGCCCCAGTGATGTTTGTTACCTCAAACAAACTCTTCTGGAACGAAGGAGGAGGGACGAGTTCCTTACCTTTACCATGGCCTCGCACCTCGGCCTTCTCCCTCTCCCTGACTTCAAGATCAACTTCAGCAGGAGAAGGCCGAGGTACGAATTCCACCACTTCATCCCCCCTAACTTTTGGCTCCACCACCTTCCTCTTCTTCCTCTGAAGTGGCGCCACCTCCTCACTCACTTCTTCGCTACTCCTCCTTATAGGCTCTGGCCTTTGCTGCATCTCTAGAGCTCGAGTAGAAGTGCTGGACAGGCGTTCCTTCTCTGCTGCCCCTCTTGTCTGCCACATTTAAAGTCTTTGACTTCTTCCTTGGCTTCTTTGGGATAGCCAGCCCCCTAGCAACGTTTAGAAAACCCTCCATCTCAACTGCAAAACAAACACAAATGTCAAAACACACTAACTGAAACCCCAAATAAGTTGTACAAAGCAAAAATAAACAAACCTTCGCTCAATGAGCTTGGCCCATAGAGCTCGGTAGCCTCTATCGCCTTCGCACTGGTGAGGTACATGATATCCACTAACCCCCCTTCTTCCCTCACCAGCTTCTCAACCTTTTCCACCTCATCCTCATTTAACTTATAATTGTTTTGCTTGGTTTTCTTAGCTTTCCAAGCAGACAAGTGTTCCATTTCGGCATCCCTCCTACTCCACTCGGTGTCATCCACAAAGAAGAATTTTTCTTTCCATTCTATAATGGATGACGGTCCAGCAGTGAATAAACTCCTATTCTCTTTGTTGGACGTCCGAGGTCCGAAGTAATACCACCCTTTCTCACTCTTACCCACAGCCCTTATTATAAAAAAATGTTTGAACATATTTATAGTAGGGACCTCAACACCCCGAGCTCAGCAATATACTATAAAGCCTATTATTGTTCTAATAGCATTGGGGGTTAATTGGGTTATTCCTATACTATACTCTAATAATAACCCAACCATTAACTCTGGAATGGGAAACCTAAGCCCTGCAGCCAAATAATGGACATACATGGGCATCCAGTGATCTTGGGGTGCTGAGCACGCTTTCTCATTCACCCCGCAGGCCTAATTAAAACGTGGTGAGGAAGATTATAGTTACCTACGAGGCCCCTAAGGCTACCCCTGCTACCCAATTCACTCCTATACTGCCTCACCTCAGACACTATGTCTAACTCTAGGTCGTAACACCTATCTACATTACCCTCAACCTCTATAATATTCGAGGGAATTTCTTCCTCCTCCTCTTCCACTACCCCTCGCACCCTTCTTTCCTCCACTGTCCTTTCTGAACTAGATGGAGACGGACTACTCTCTGAGTCCATGCCGCCATACTCGAGGGGCATCACCTCACTTCCTACCACACTCATTGTTCCTTTTGAAGACATCTCCTCAATTTCTGCATGAAGTATGAGGAGGAATGAAGTCAGGACCCTTAAAAAACTCTAACACACACATAATGTCATTCTCACTCCCAACCTTAACTTCCTTCCAAGGACTCAAAATCAAAAACAGAAAGGGAGAAAGAAGAATGACACTTCGTTAAAATCAAAATCAGAGATTCATAAACATTACCTGATTTTGGTCTTGTGAAACTGGTGTTGAAGTCTCAAACAAAGCACAGACCGCACGAAACCGTAGAAGTTTAGCAGCAATTTGGTAGCGAAATAACGAAAGTAAAACCCTTTTTTACAGAAGTATTGCCTTTTATACCAAAGGAAAAATACGTCTCAACGGCTGTGATTAATTCCATTTAACGGCTACAAAAACACCGTTTCAAATTCGACGGTTAACCCTAAACGGCACCGTTTCGAACTCGACGGTTCATTTTTTAAGTCTGCCTGTTTAACTGTTGCGGTTATATTTTTACAGCCGCATTCATTACGCACGTCTTTCAAAGGGCAGCTATCATATCACATACTAACCCTTTGTCAAGCTACTCAGACGGGCCCACTTAAGCCCATTTCAGTACTCTTGTCCACTTTTACACATTCTAAATTTTTGCAAGTGTTTTACTTCGGCAATCGATCTAATAACTCCGGTCATATTTGTCACTTCGGCTCCGGCCACAATGACCTAGTGTCACACGTTTCACTTTGGTTCCTGCCACAGTGACCCAATGTCACACGTTTCACTTCGGCTCTGGCCACAATGACCCAGTGTCACACGTTTCACTTCGGCCCAAGCCACAGTGACCTACTGTCATATGTTTCACTTCAACTCTGGCCATTGTGACTCCTTGTCACGAACTTTATTACGACTCTGGCCACTATGACTCCGATCATTACCTTTTATTACGGCTCCAGCCACTATGACTCTGGTCATTACTTTTTATTACGGCTCCGGCCACTATGACTCCAGTCATTACTTTTTAGTACGGCTCCAACCACTATGACTCTGGTCATCATTTTTTACTGTGGTTATGGCTACGATCACTCCGGTCACATTTTATTTTGGGCATAGCCAACATGACCCCCTGTCACATACTTCACTATTAGCTACGGCCATACATACATTTGAGTTACATATTTTTATTTTTATTTCCATTTTTACTTCTGTAACTCATCTTTAATATTTTTGTCCCCCTTCCTTTTTATTTTTGCACTACTCCCATTATCTCTAACAACATCATTCACAAGTGAATGACTTCGGGGGGGAATAATGTAAGGACAGGTTCGAGGTGCCCAACCTCGGACATACGGCAGTAATTCCTTTATAATCGGAGTGAAGGATAAATCCAAAACTTCCTGCTCAAACAGCTGCATAACAGCGACAATAGGCATGCCCACACCTAATTCCTTATGACAAGCTGTATAGCAGTTACGATGGATATCTTTGCATCTGAATATCTCTCAATTTCTTGGTCCCGAAATAACCATTTAGAGAGACACGTCAGACTCCGATTATCTTGCTTGGCATACCACGTGGGTTCCTCACTGAAACCTATAAATACCCCCCATGAGCCACGTCAAAAAGGTAATTAAACCAACCCTAAGCTCTTTTTATCCTCACTCTAAAAGTAACCCCGATTATTGCTGATTTAAGTATCAAAGTATTTACCTCAAACTTCACCTTGAGACTTTACACATCAATCCAAAGTGTGAACGCAGATTAAAGAAAGATTTCTGATCTGATGCAATTACACCCCCCAACTACTTTTCGAGAAAAGTTAGATTTCATGCTGTCCAGCTGGAGAGCATTAACTTATTCCAATGACACCTAACCAATCAGACAGATGTTTGGTGAATATACGATGACGGAATAACTATTTTAAACAGTAATCTTTGGATAAGGATAAAGACTTATAATATTGAGTTTTTTTTTTTTTTCAATTTTAACGTGTAATAAAATATATAATTTTTTAAAGTGTATATATTATATTTTATTAAGATTATATTACAGCCAACCATCCATGACTCCCAGCATTTAATTCCTATATAAGTTGGTGTAAGGGTCTCCAGTATTATATTTGTGTCCATTGCATATGCTTTTAGCCTAACTGAATTGTTACCACTGCTTGACCAAAACAATCGGATTTCCACTGCCCAGATCCTTCCGTTCTACAAACGTCAACATGCTAATTGCTGAGTCTCTCCCGCTCTCTCCCTAAGGCATTTTGCAAAATCAGGGCTCAACCGAAGAACCTCATCCTCCCTGCAAACTCTA
>BPVZ01000185.1:229454-240505 GCA_020521535.1 Rubroshorea leprosula | reverse complement strand
AAAACAAATTCCTAGAAATGGCAGCAGGTTCAATTTAGGTATACATACTGTAAAGAGAACATATTATATATATATATATATATATATATATATAAACAGAAATAATTGAACAAATAACATTATTGTCAATGAAATCAATGACTGGCCGATTCCCATTTTCTTCTGCTTTGCTGTTCTGACAAGAGAAATTCCCTGTGCTTGATAAAAGGTCCTAACACAATATCAAGCTTTAAAATATGTTAGAATTTAGAGTCAACAAGAGATGAACGAACTGGTCCTAAGAAAACTATAGGAATTAAAGACATAGTGAGTGATGCAATTTGATTCCATAATACCTACCTGGTTCACAAGATGTTGAAAAATCTCAGTATGCATATTAAAAATAGAAAAATCAAAGAAAAAAAAAGAGGAAATATTAATGTTCCAGCCACGATTTTATTAGTTGATCATCTTTTCCTAAATAATTACTTAAGGAATGTACATGAAATTCTGATAGCGAATTTTCTTTATTAACAATAAATATATGAGAAGATAAGCACTTCAAGAGGCAAACAATTTGAAAGGCAGTTGTGATCTCCAAAAGAAAAATGTTCTGCTTGAAGATAGCTAGAGGCAGAATCAACTATTCTCAAAAATATAAACTAAAATAACCAGAAAATACCTACTTGTTATATCTTAAAGAATTTTCAACGTTTGAAGGTTACTACTCTAAGAAAGCTCTTGAAGCCTGAACAAATTCAGCATTCCACAGTGCAGCTCACAATACTTCGGGATGCATCTGCATGAAATTCAGAGAAGAAATTTTGGCATTGCTGCTTTGCCATAGAATTCAAAAAATTCCAATTACGGTAGCAAAAGAATTCATCAACAAAACTGCTAGCTGGTATACAAACACAAAAACATCTCATCAATAGTGGACCAAGAACTTGGATTTGGGGAAGAAGTTTAGAATGGGGCTAATCCACCATATGAAGTGAAAGTAAAAACTGGACAGAAGAAAATAGTTCACAATGAGACCATATGCCCTTTTTATAGAACCTTTGACTTGCAAGTTTAGGTCCAGTAACAAGCGTTACATAGTAACTTGGAGGACTACTATAAAACCAGCTAGACAAGTGAACGCTATTACCAACCTACTGCCATGTTTTACAACAAACTTTGCTAGTAACCTAACCAGATAACAATCATGAGTTTGTGTTTCTATGCTTGTGACTTGTGAATGTGAACTTTAACTACATTCTTGGAGAGGAAAGATGTTCATGAGACCAAAAAGTTGTGACTCAGCCACTTCTGGAGAACCTGAAAATGATATTAATTATTATCAGATACTTTATCTTATACGAAACTTTTAGCTTAAGAACCTAAAAAGCATATTACATTAATATTGCAGGTGAATAATATTAATTTCGAAAGGTAAGTACGGGATAGAAAACGAAGACAGAAAAATCAACAATTAGTACTTGTAGTTCTCTAGAGACCAAACCGATGTGCTGAACTCCACAACTCAAAAGGGCTCAATTTTAGCCATACATACCCAGAAATCAATTTATGTATAATGAAAAAGGGTATAAAGTGCTACTAAAAATTAAATAAAATTCTTAGTAAAAAACTTGCCACTTTGTATTTATGAGAGCAGAGTTCTTTTTTGTTATAGTGATTCCTAGACATGAACTTCCTTTGCTGTGCACTTCAATCTACAGAAATTGTTTCCTTTTGAGCAACTAGAACAATCAAGGAATGCAAATGATAGAAAAGAACATGAAATGAAATAAAAGATAATTGTCTAGTTAGGAAAAAAAAACCTTGCAAGAGTGGAAGAAGGCAGTAGGAGGCTGTCGAAGTGTTTTCCAGTTGTCGAGTCAGCAAAGCAAAGGGAATTTGTAATTACGACAATATATCAAACATGAAAGGTACATATTACAAAAATTTAAGATTTTAAATTGATAACAGATTCTCACTATATGAAGCAAACAAGCACCAAAGAAACAAGAGTAGAAACTCCCATAGCATAACATGCTTGACAACTTCCAAGTTCGAACACAGCAAACTACCAAAAGACACAAAACCAAGTTCATCCAATAAAAAAAAGGACATAAATTGAAAAAAAAAAAAACATTATTGTCAATGAAATCAATGACTACTGGCTGTGGATCAGTTCCATTTCCTTTTGCTTTGCCGTAAGAGCAGTAGTTCCCTTTGCTTGAGAAAAGACCCTACAAACAATATCAGAGTTTTAAAATATGTTAGAATCTGGAGCCAACAAGAGATCAAGGAACTCATATTTTAGGAATTGATTCCATAGTACCAAGCTGGTTAGCAAGATGTTGAGAAATCTCAATGTACACAAAAAAAAAAAAAAAAATGAAAAAGGAAATATTAATGTTCCATCCACATACATTACCCATGATTTTTTTAGTTCACTTGGGGGCTCAATTTCAGCAAGCCATACATACCCAAACCCAAATACTAATTTCTACATAAATGGAATGAAAGTATAAAACCCGTAAATAATAATCAAGTTAAAATAAAAATACTTACATAGTTGGAGTTTATGAGACAAAAGGCAGAGCAAAGGATCAAGGGTGCTTGCATCTCAATCTGTCCTACAATACCTCCTCTCCTACATCGGCTTTACATGTCAGACGCACTTTTCCATTGTTTTCGTTGCGAAGTGGAGGAAGGGGGTTTTTATTGGCACATGCTATTGGGGTCGCACGTCACTTATTTATGCAAGTATGCTCGGCAATCTGAAAACTTGAATATTTCTCAATAACTCCCCTTGCAGATGACAGAAATTTTAAGCAACTAAACAATCAAATTCAATTAGAATAAATCAATCAACATCTTACCACAATTTCAAGAAAGGTTGGAGTATGTTCTTAGCGTTTGGATGATCCCACTCCACTAATTCCCACCACTCTTTGACTCATCATCTATCTCGATTTCTGTGAGACGAGGAGGAGGAGATGGTTGGTCATTATCAAGCGCGGGCAGTAGTAAACGGATCCTCTTTAACTCCCAACATTTGTGTATTTCAATTTGTTCAATTGAATCACAAACCATAACTCCTTTGGCGCTGCAGATGCTCTTCAATTGGGGTAAGTTCCACAAAAGCAATTCCCTTAACTTAAGAAAAGTGAATTTATCCAATGATGAATCTGAATCTGATGATGCTATTATCTCCTCCATTTGTCTGCATCCATAAACATCAATTTGCTCCAAATTTCGGAGGGCCTGCAGTAGCTCAAGTGGAATCAACTTGCTCATTCCTGAACATCCACTTATAGAAAGAATTTTAAGATTGAAAAAGACACGTGGTGGTGGTGCTACTCCTTCCACTCTCCCAAGTACACACAACCTGGGCAACTTAAAAAGAGACAACATTTCAAGCTTATAAAAACACAATGAGTCCAAGTCAACCACGCACTCTATCTCTTCAGAATCCCAAATAGAACAGCATCTCAACATGGTTGCATTTTCTAACAAAGATGTTTTGTTTAAGCTGCTTCTCATGTTTTTACACTTAAGGATCCACAAATGCTCAAGCTTATCTGGAAGCACTACACATTCTTCTCCAATCTCGCACTCACAAATTAAAAACCTTACGTTGATATTTATTACTAAATCCATATGTTCTGCTATAGTCTTTTTCTGTTCTCACTCGAAGATCATAAGCTGTAAGACGTTGGAAATCTTTAGACTTATTGACAAAATAATTGAAGTCTTGTATGTTCTCCAATTCACATTCCAAACTCTCCAACTTGCTCAGTCTAGCAACCTCATTTAAATTTATCCTTGTATTAATTGCTTTCCATGGATATACAACCAAGTATTGGAGACTGTAAAGGTGAGGTAATATACCCGTTGGAATCTCTTTCAAATTTGGAGAAAATAAATCAAGATATTCAAGACTTACCAACATCTCCATGCCTTGAGGGACCACCTCAATCCCTGCCCCATTCAAATCCAACTTCTTCAATGCCCTATGCTCTGCTAGGGAAGGCAAGTACTCTAACAGCCGACAATTCCTTAACCGCAATGCAGAGAGATTCACCAAGTTAGAGATGGAATCAAATAAAGCTTCAATACCAGTTTCAGAAAGATCAAGAACCTTAAGTTTGACCATATGTTCAAAAAAGGAACTTGGAATCTCTGACAAATTAGGATTACATGACAATATCAAAGTTGACAACAATGAACACTTCGGGGAAAAACCAACTAGAATTTTTAAAATGTCATTTGCTATTAGAGACACCTTCTTAAGATCTCTCACCCACTCATTCTCATTTGGTACCTCTGTCAATTTCATACCAGCTTTTACCATATATCCAAATCCTGGCTGATATTTTTGATGGCCATGTCTCTCACTACTGTTGAGAAGTAGGGTAAAAAATCTGCAAATGGCTTTAGGGCGTGCTGCAAATGCCACTTTACTTTAGGCTAATTTTGCCTCCCACCAGATTTGGATGCAAAAGGGGTAACTCGAAATGCCCGTATGATACAATGAAGCGCCTTGTTGATCTTGCTTTTGCACTAGCAATATCAACCACTGAACTATCCTTTGGAAAGCGACAAAACAATAGTTTTTGTACAAGGATTTCTGCAGCAATCGAAGGGCAAAAATGGGTTGTTTTATTTAGATAATAGTAAGGGTTTGTTTTTGGGTTCAAGAGACAAAGAAGAGGAAGAGATGACTTTATATTTATAGGAGCAAGATGTCTGTTGTGAACAGACACTCCTTTTCAGTTATTATCAGTTTATTAACGGATAATAACTGAGTTTTCATGAAATTTATCCGTTGAAAATTCTTTCAAAAGTCATTTGGTTTAATTTGAACTCCAAATGACGTGTTTCCTTGCTTTTCAAAGTTATCCACTCTTTTTAGAAACTTATCTAAATTTTATCTATTATTTTGACGTAAATGGTTCGAATCAGAAAAATGTGATTCGAACAAAAATCATAACTTTTCGGATTTTAGTTTTACGTAAATGATTCAAATCATATAATTATGATTCGAACCAAAGTTACACTTTCTCAAATGCATTCTGTGCAATTGCTTCGAACAAACTTTTTGTGTTTCGAACTCAAATCCTGGAATATTTTGAAAATTCTTCAACAATCGCCCACCATTTTCAAAATAGAATAGCCCACCAATTGTTTTGGAAATCTTATGCATACATAAAGATATCTTACGATTTGAACCTTTAACTTAGTGAACATGTGTTGGCAAATTAATCAGAATTACATGGTAGACTAATGCTTTGAACCAGTGATTCTAAGTGATTAATTGAGCATATGTCACACACAAGACTTCAAGCTTTTCAAAAAAGGAATTCAGCATCCATCGACACAAAAATTGGCCATGTGTCTTGTATCCTTTTTATGAGCGCTGTTAGAGTCAAGTCTCCAACTCCTAGAAGCAGCACCACTTCCACTCATATAGGTAGATCCCATCAAAAGTGCCACCGCATTAAGCACTTTAACAGAAATCTGTTATAGGACCTATTAAGAGTAAAACTCAACCTCTTTTTATTTCATACGGTTATCAAGTACTCTTCCACTTGGGATGGTATTATTAATAAATTGAGTACTTGTAGTCACATCCATATAATGTACTTTACTCATTGAACTCAAGAGTTGAAGTTTTTATCAAGCGTTAAGTCGAGGTTCCATCCTGTATGACTTTTATCAACGGACTTGAGACCCATCCCTATAAATGTTTTATATACTTTTTCTCTTGTTAATCCTTTTGTTAAAGGATCTGCTAAATTTTCACTAGACTTCACATAGTCTATGGTGATCACCCCATCAACAATTAATTGCCTTACATAACTATGTCTTAGACCAATATGTCTAGACTTTCCATTATATACTTGGTTATAAGCTTTTGCTAATGTAGCCTCATTATCACAATGTATTGAGATCGGGGACATTGGCTTTGGCCATAAAGGAATTTCATATAGTAAATCTTTTAACCATTCCCCTTCTTTACATGTAGAGTTTAAGGCAATAAACTCAGCTACCATGGTGGAGTCTGTTATGCAAGTTTGCTTCTTGGATCCTCAAGAAACAGCACCCCCACCAAGCATGAAAATCCATCCAGTTGTGGATTTATGATCCTCATGATCCGTGATCCAACTAGCATCCGTAAAGCCTTCTAGTACCGAAGGATAACCATTATAGCAAATGCCATAATACATAGTTTTCTTGAGATATTTCAAGACTCTATGTATTCCTCGCCAATGTAAAGAACTGGGATTACTTGTGTATCTACTAAGTTTCCCAACAGCATATTCTATATCTGATCTTGTGCAAATCATTGCATACATCAAGCATCCAATTACTCTTGAATATTCTAATTGTGCAATTGGTTTTCCATCATTAGATGTTAACCTTAGATTAGGATCAAAAGGTGTAGAAACAATTGCATAATCATAAAAATTAAATTTCTTCAAGACTTTTTCTATATAATGGGACTGAGAAAGGATTAAATTATCACCATCTGTATGAATTTTTATTCCCAAAATCACATCAACAGCACCCATATCTTTCATGGAAAAGTTTCTAGAAAAGAATCTTTTGGTTAATTCAACTTGTTCTATGTTGGTACCAAAGATGAGCATATCATCTACATATAGGCATATAAGAACACCTTGTCCATTTTTATACTTGTTATAAACACATTTATCTGCTTCATTTATTTTGAAGCTATTAGCAAGCACCACTTCATCAAATTTTTGATGCCATTGTTTAGGGGCTTGCTTAAGTCCATACAAGGATTTTATAAGCTTGCAAACTTTCTTTTCTTGACCAGGCATCACAAACCTTTCTGGTTGCTCCATGTATACTTCTTCATCTAATTCACCATTTAAAAATGCTGTTTTAACATCCATTTGGTGAATTACCAATTTGTAAATTGATGCCAAAGCAATTAATACTCTTATAGTGGCAATCCTTGCTACCGGAGCATAGGTATCAAAATAATCTATACCATGCTTTTGTGAATAGCCTTTTGCCACTAATCTTGCCTTGAATTTGTCTATTGTGCCATCAACTTTCAATTTCTTTTTTGAAAATCCATTTGCAACCTATAGGTTTGCAACCTGGTGGAAGATCCACTAAAACCCATGTGTTATTCCCCATTATGGAACTCATTTCCTCATCTATGGCTTTCTTCCAAAATGCTGAATCTTGTGACTTAATTGCTTCTTCAAATATCACAGGATCAGCTTCTATATTATAACAAAATTTAGTTGCTTTTCTTATCTTTTCTCTTGTTCCTTTAATAAGAAACATGTAAAATTCTGGACCATATGTTCTTGCTTTTCTAGCTCTTTTGCTTCTTCTAACTTCAATGTTTTCTTCCAACTTGTTTTCTTCCAAGTTGTCTTCTATTCTTTGTTTTGAACTTTCAGTAATTGCTTCTTTAGGTTTAGGAATTGAATTAAATCTGCTCTCTTCAAAGATAGCATCTCTTGATTCAATTATGGTATTGACATAAATTGAATCATTTGGTTCAATGACCATAAACCGGTATGCCTTACTATTTTTTGCATACCCCAAAAATATACATTCAATTCCTCTTTCACCTAATTTTTTCCTTTTGGGTTCAGGTACTCTTACAATTGCTCTACAACCCCAAACTCTTAAATAGTTAAGGTTTGGTTTTCTTTTCTTCCAAAGTTCATAAGGGATAACTTGGCCTTTTTTAGTAGGCACCCTATTCAATATATGGCATGCTGTTAGCAATGCTTCACCCCAAAAACCTAGACTTAAACCAAAATTTGATAACATGGCATTCACCATTTCAGTTAAAACTCTATTCTTACGTTCTGCCACACCATTTTGTTGTGGTGTGTATGGGACTGTTATCTCATGGATAATTCCAGTGGATTCAAAGTAAGATGGATCATAATATTCCCCACCTCTATCAATTCTTAGACATTTGATAAATGTCTCACTTTGCAATTCCACTTCTGCTTTATAAACTTTGAATTTTTCCATTGCTTCATCTTTTGTATTTAACAAGTAAACATAACAGAATTTTGAATAATCATCAATAAAAGTAACATAATATTTCTTGCCAGCAATAGTAGGAGTACTATGCATGTCACAAACATCACTATGCACAAGATCAAGCAATTTAGAAACTCTTTCAATCTTAGGAAAAGGAATTCTAGTGATCTTAGTAAGCATACATGTCTTGCATTGTGATTCATTTGTAGGCAAGGTAGGAATTAATTCTAATTTAAACATCTCATGCATCTTCCTAAAATTAACATGTCCTAATCTATTATGCCATAAATTAAATGAGTCAAGAATATAAGCAGAAACAACACCTTTATTATTAATATTATTATTAATGTTCATCTTGAACATGCCCTCACAAGCATAACCTTTTCTTACAAAAATCCCACCCTTCGACAGAATAAATTTATTTGCCTCATATACAAGTTTAAAACCAAATTTGTTCAACAAACTTGCTGAAACTAGATTTTTTCTGATATCTGGCACATAATGCACATCAGTGAGAGTGAGAACCTTTCCAGAAGTGAACTCAAGGTCCACGGTTCCTTTGCCTTTCACTTGTACTGTTGCAGAATTTCCCACATACAGCACACTTCCTTCAGGTTCTGGTTTTAAAGTCTTGAATAGACTTTTGTCCTTGAAAACATGCTTTGTAGCACTAGAATCTATCCACCAAGCAGTGTCATCTTCCATGATATTAATTTTAGAAATCACAGCAATGAATTTTTCATGTGATACTGCTGGTGCATTCCTTTTCTTGAGAAAATAACACTCCTTTTCTTGAGAAAATAACACTCCTTTTTGAAGTGTCCAGTTTTTCCACAATGGAAACATGCACCCTTTTGCTTCCTAAATTTTTGATTTTGCTTGACAGAATACTCCTTCTTCTTGAAAGGCTTTTTGGGCTTGCTTGAAGTTCCTTCCTCCAATACATGCACATCCGAGACTTGCACTTTCTGCTCCTTTTCATTTTCTGCTCTATATTGCTCTTCAAGTCTCAAAGAGTTACAAGATTTTCAAGAGAAATATCTTCCTTTTTGTGTTTTAATGTTCTCTTGAAATCTTTCCATGCATGAGGAAGTTGATCAATTATTGAAGACACAACTATGGATTCATCCATCTTCATGTCATATTGCTTGAAACTATTCAGCAACTTTTCAATTTCT
Source organism: Rubroshorea leprosula (assembly GCA_020521535.1). NCBI lineage: Eukaryota > Viridiplantae > Streptophyta > Magnoliopsida > Malvales > Dipterocarpaceae > Rubroshorea > Rubroshorea leprosula. The sequence goes on along the minus strand of BPVZ01000185.1, from coordinate 231,311 downwards.
CTAAATTGTTCCATGACTGATTTGTTATCAATCATTTTATAATTATTCCATCTGGTCACCAGAAACTTCTTACTTGTTGCATCTTCATTCATATATCTTGTTTCTAACTTATCCCACAATTCTTTTGCAGTAGACTCATGAACATAAGTATCAAAAAGGGAATCAGACATACCATTTAAGATGTAGCCCCTACAGACATAATCATCATTCTCCCACTTTTTCCTTTTCCTTGTATCTTGCAAAGTTTCATTCTCATTTTCCTTTGGTCGAGCATCAGTGAGAACATAAACGATGCTGAGAGTTGTGAGAAGGATGTGCATCTTGCGTTGCCATCGAATAAAGTTGCCCCCATCAAAGCGATCTAACTTCTGGAAATTAGTAGCCATCTCACGCAAAGTTGCAGCCATAATTGCAAAACAGAAAATTTAGCCTAAAGATTGTTGAGAAATAGGGTAGAAAATCTACAAATGGCTTCAAGGCATGCTACAAATGCCACTTTCCTTTAGGCTAATTTCGCCCCCACTAGATCTGGATGCAAAAGGGGTAACTCGAAATGCCCGTAGGATACAATGAAGCGCCTTGTTGATCTTGCTTTTGCACTAGCAATATCAACCACTGAACCGTCCTTTGGAAAGCGACAAAACAATAGTTTTTGTACAAGGATTTCTGCAGCAATCGAAGTGCAAAAAGGGGCTGTTTTATTTAGATAATAGTAGGGGTTTGTTTCTGGGTTCAAGAGACAAAGAAGAAGAAGAGATAACTTCATATTTATAGGGGCAAGATGTTTGTTGTGAACAGACACTCCTTTCCAGTTATTGTCAGTTTATTAACGGATAATAACTGAGTTTTCATGAAATTAATCCGTTGGAAACTCTTCCAAAAGTCATTTGGTTTGATTTGAACTCCAAATGACGTGTTTCCTTGCCTTCTAAAGTTATCCATTCTCTTTAGAAACTTATCTGAATTTTATCTCTTATTCTGATGTAAATGGTTCGAACCAGAAAAATGTGATTCAAACCAAAATCGTAACTTTTCGAATTTTGGTTTTACGTAAATGGTTCGAATCATATAATTATGGTTCGAACCAAAGTTACACTTTCTCAAATGCATTCTATGCAATTGCTTCGAACCAACTTTTTGGGGTTCGAACCCAAATCCTGGAAATATTTTGAAAATTCTTCAACAACTACATCATGCATCTTAAAAGCACCATCACCATCACCATCACCATCTCGATCAACAATTTTATCTAACAAATAATTCTTTTAAAGTCTATTTAAAAATGCATGACCCTTGTCATAAGCTTCTTGTCTTCTTCCCAACTTATCAATCAGTCCTTCATCAATCCAACCTTCTATCAACTCTTTTCTAGAAAACTCATAATCTTCTCGGAACAAGGAGCAAAACAGAAAACACTTTTGGATTTCCGAACTTCTTAGACAATCGTAACTAAATCTTAACTGCACAAATATTTCATCATCCATACCTTTCACACTTTTTACACATTTTTGTAATTCATTTAGTCAATTTCTCCACTCTATAATATCATATTCTCCCCTCATGCCTCCTGCTATTATAACAATTGCCAATGGTAAACCGGCACACTCCTCTACAATAAGCTTCAAGATTTCTTCCAATCCTGCAACTTGTAAAACATCATTTCCAACCCTATTTAGGAATAGATTTAAAGACTCCTTTTGTGATAGAGGCTGCACTCTAACAATCGTACAACCCAAATAATTGCACACATCAACTAATCTACTAGTGATAACTACTTTGCATGCATTTTGCACAATTGGTTATGGGATTCCAACATCCTTGAGAGAAAACTTTTCCCACACATCATCTAATATCAGT
>BPVZ01000185.1:202269-213577 GCA_020521535.1 Rubroshorea leprosula | reverse complement strand
GACAAAATTAATATATATTTTTAAATTAAAAAACATAAAATTAATATCTTTATTTATATATTCTCTTAAAAGTTAGTTTTGGTGGGCGACTTACCTCACTAATTAATATATTAACTTGAATGTTAAGTTTTGGGCTTACATCACCGATTAATATATTAATTTAAATGTTAGATTTTGGGCTTATATAAAATCCTTGGGTTGATTCTTAGCTAAATCTACTTAAATTTGGCACGTGACCTAAAGGTTCAATGACATTAGTTATTAAACATGTCCGACAGTTCCTTCAAGAGGAGTCTTTTGAAAGAAATCCTGACATTTATTGCCTACTTGAATCGGGGATTGATATTGATGAAAGTCATAAAGACAAAGTGGATGAGCAATCACATGTTGAGCCCAGTGAATTTGACCCCTTGAAGAAAAAGCATGATGCTGTATTAAATTGATTTCATCTTTTAGAACAAATGAATGCCCTTCCTAATATGGGTCCCCTTGAGGATGCATACTCTGACCAAGCTCCAAGACAAACTGTTGTTGCATTGACAAATAGCAACCCTAATCTTAAGTTCGAAGAAAGCACTCTAATGGAGAATTCATGTTTTTCTGAGGTTTCAAAGTTAACCTCTCTTGGAAAGGATGACTATTTTTGAGATTCATTGCAGAGTGATTTTGTTGATTGTGATGATAAAGTTTCAGATCAGTTTCCATATGGCATTACTGTTGCAACTTCAGTTCCTGGAGAGGAGTTTCAATTGAATGACAATGTGATAACTTTCCCTCATAGTTTTGCAGGTGACTTGAAGTGTGTCTCTGATTCTTCTAGTGCTCGAGTCTACTGAAATGACAGGTTCAATGATACACTCTGAGAAAAGCATGGTAGACTTGGTTGATTTTAAGAGCATGTCCTCAAGGGAATCATTTTTGGTTGAGAATTCAAATGAAAACTCATCTGATACTGTATCTTTGCATAGCCCTAATGATTTGGCTCGGTTTTTCTCTCTAATGGGGCTACCACCTTCACCATCAACCAGAATTTTGCCCCAGAAGAACAAGGTATCAGAGACGAGATTAACTTCCTCCACCAGTGTCCAATCATTGGACCTAATTGATTCAAGTGCTCTTAGGACCCACTGAAATTTCATGTTCAGTTGTATCTTCTAAGAAAAACATAGTAGAAACAGCTGATTTTTCAAGCAAGTTCCTGTTAAGTGGATCCTTTGTGCTCGAGGATTCAAATGAAAACTCACCTGCAAGAGAAGTATGATGTCATAGCACTGTTGATGTGGCTGGGTTTGACTCTCACACTGTTCTTCCATCTTCACTGGCAAGTGAAATTTTATCTGGGGAGAAGACATCAGAGACTGGATTGTTTTCGAGTGTCTTGTGATCAGAATCAAGTGGTTAGTATATCTAGACTCAAATGCAAAAGAAACACTGTTGCTTTCCTTCATAGTTGATTTTCATTTCACATGTATTGTGGTTCTATCAGTGTTAATGTCCCAGCATGGTTCTAGGTCTGTCTGTGTTGCATGCATTTTAAGCTCATATATCCTATGTTTTGACTTTTGACTTCTTTTGTAATAAATCATTAGTTTTCCATCAAGCTTAGGGGACAAAATAGGCAGACGGCCATTTGACCACTATAATAGAAGTGAAATTGCAAAATATATGTGTCATATAGTGTATGCATGAGATAATTTTACTTAGTTAACGATGAAGTTTGGATTGCATTTAGGAGGAGATATTGTTCTCTCTTCTATAAACCGCAATTTACCCTCTTATATTTGATCTCTTTCTTTGGTTAATTCTTCTTTCCTCTCCTTTTTTAAGGTATTTGGCATTGATAACACTAGCTTATTCAATATGCAACTATTTGACTGAGGCTTTATAGCATAAAATATTCCCCTATGTCTATACTGATGTATATTTTTGAAGTTTAACTGATTTAAAAATTTTCTACACGGCCATCAGATGACTCCAATGATGTGTTTAGTATTTCTTCCATAGAAGCTTGAGGATAGTTGTGTTTATGTGGATAATACTGCACTTCATGCTGTCTTCTGTCCACTCAGGAAAAACAGATCATACAAGGTACATACTAAGTCTAACATAGAAGAATAACCACGGAAGAGAGTAATTTTAATAAGGGATGCATTTGATTAAGTTTCCTGTGTGTAATTCACCTTGTATGTAATCTTTCCTAATTCATAACCTCAGCTTATTAATAAGATATGTTTTGGTCTTCTGTTTAACCAGAAAATGTTCTGGGATGTTTTAACTGCAAAAAAGAGTTTGGGAAGGGGTATGAGCAGCTAGCAATTTGGTTTGGAGATGCTGAAATAGGTTCTAACAAAGAATCTATGCAAATCTTCTTCCATCTACAACTGCCACAACTATGGGGTGCGAAAATTTTGCAAACAGAAGCTGAAGGTGATTCTAGATGGGAACTTTTGTAAATAATTGCAGAAGGGGTTGCTGCTCAATGTAACTGGACTCAACCACAGGCCTCATGCTTGTACAGGCATAATCGTTGTACCACGAATAAACAAACATGGTTGGTGATATGTCTATCGAAAGAACCCTTTCATAAGTGGTAAAAACATTGCAACTTGTTCATGGCATTTATCGTTTGCACTTTTCTCTTGTATGGTTACCACTGCTAAACATACCAATTCTCTCTTGTTGAAAAGAATAGGATGAAAATTACTCTTTTTTATAAATGATTCTATCAAATATCTTGATTTTACATTCCCTTATTTGCAAACACCCTCCCATGGTGGAGAAGGGATTGTAGCTGAGCCAACTTATGTGCTTGCAAGTTACGCTACGCTTTTGATGCTGGAAACATAGAGAAACAAAATGGAATTTCTTGGCTCGAAGTTCCTCCACAATTGCTCCAAAGGAAGATAACAACCATTGTTTGACATAGCTACTTGTATGGCTTCAACACAATTTGATTCAATGATGACATTGCTGTGTCCAAATTCTCTACCCCTCTCCAATGCAAAATCAATAGCCATAACCTCAGCTTGAAGGACTGATCCTTGAAACCTACAAGTTCTTTGCACAGTTCCTATAACTTTGCTGTCACATTTCCCAAGGACAACTCCAAACATGGCTATGCCTTGCCGTTGTCATACTGCTGCATCAGCATTGAACTTAATGGAATCTCCTTGAGGAGGTTGCCATGATACCATAGGTTGCACATTCCTTCCTTGTCTCTATTTTGGTGTTCTTAGTCCCCAATGCTTCTATATTCAACAATGTATTCAAAGATCCCTTTTATATTCTAATCCAGAATATTGATCTTTAGTTATTGTAAAATGTCATGAACTACTCTTCCTAATGACCAGACTAGATCCAGCTACCCAGTATATGATGCTTCTTACATTGGAAATGTCTCACAGAAGCAATTTGTTTGTCGTAGCTGCCTGGCTTCCATTCCCAGCTCCTGAAAGATGCAGCTATAATCATCAGCTTCTTAATGTTGATATTTGGAATGTTTGTTTACTAATAGAAAACAGCGAGTGAAACATACCACAGATCTGTTGGGGACATAGTGATGAAGAAGACCCTCTGAACTAGAGGATTGATGTTGGATTTTAACTACTTTGCCAAGTTTCCATAACTGAACCCAAAAACTTGAAAACCGAGAAGAAAGTCAGAACAATCTGTTGGATTCCAGAATGTATGCTCAAATTATAAACTTGCTCTTGCAGCACAAAAATCAGAAGAATTTCTGCTAAAAAAAATTTGGATGGAATCAGAAGCCTTAGATGGAAAACTGGGTACTTACCTAACATAGTTCTTAGGTTGACATAGCTCTCAAACACCCTCATGTCAACTCCTTCCTAGCTCTTGCCATTTTTGGCTTTGGCATCAAGGTTCACCAGTCGTCTCAGGACAGTATGATTTTTTGCATGGTTTGAATTAGACTCCAGAATGAAGGGCTCCCAGTAGTACTCAATTGATGCATTATACACCTAAAACACATTTCAAAAACTCAGAATGCTGAGGTCAATTGTGTAACACGGATACTTTAAATGTTTAATATGTTACTCCTTAAATTTAAGCATTCTAACTATTTAACACATGTTAAATGTAGATTTCTTCGGAATAAGTGAAGAATTTGAGTAACATAGGAAAGCAGGATAGGCAGAAAATTATGATACCTCAGCATTGAAGATCTTCATGTAAGTAATTCCATGAAAAGATTTTCTTTCTCCTCAGAAATCATGGATTGCACCAAAGAAGACATTGCCTCAAATTGGTTCTCTGCACTGAATCTATGAACATCAATCTTTTGCTCCTCAAGATGTCCAACAGCTTCAGTGGATCATAACTAGGACATTTCAAATGCCTTGAAACCATATGAAACCAAATACGCCCTTTACAACCCTTAGAAAAGGGAACCCAAGTTAAACAACCAAGATGACTGAGAATCATGTCCTTTTCTATAGCACACATAATATAAAAAATTACTTATCTTGGTAGTTGGCGTGAATCAAGCTGTCACCTCCAGATTTCATATAGACCTTATGAGATAATGAATCAGGCCTCCCATTGTAGATGAAGTAGAATTAGATTTAATATAATGTCCAACCAAAAGAAAGAATGAGATCCAATGAAGAGGGGTGGCTAGCAAGAAGTAGAAACTTTATTCTGCCCAAATTAACTCTCTTGAAGAGTGATGAGGTATTGCCCTGCTTGGAATCCTTTACTTTCCCTGCTTTCTTTTGGTCTCCTGCTTTGTTTCCCAGATAAGGAGTAGTGTTTCCTACTGCAGGAGACTTCTTGGCTACAGGAGGCCTGGCATTGAAAGGCAAAACTGTAAGGAATGTGGTTGTTAGGCTCTAGGTTGCTTACAATCTAAAATAAGCATAATGAAATCAAATAAAATTGCAAAGCCTTCAGTTAAGTACACTGGCCAGAAAAAGGCAAAAAACATTGTTAAAACCACTCCATAGTTGTAAAGCCCAAATGAATGCAGTTCATTCAACTAAGAAGCAAAAATTAACATCTGTTTGAAGTTGGAGAGGATTCATACTAGTTTCAGAAAGCATATTTTCATTCTTAGTTGGAGAGGACTTTTAACTGTTTCTGCTTTTGCTGATGCCTTTTGGATCAATACATGGCAGCTGTCTGGCGGGATGAGGCTAAATTGATGGCATCTTCATACTCGTCTACACCCAATGAATCCAAAACCACCTTTCATTCTTGTTGGCTTCACCTTTAGAATCTTCACTAAAATTAAGATCATCAGATGGTGCACAACTGGACCTCAACTTTGCAGAAGCATAGTCGCATAAGTTTGCTAATGAACCTACACCTCCAAAAGAGTAAAATAATTACTCAAGGAATGTCCAATAAATTCTGATGGTAGCCATAAAAGCATTTCATAACACCACCATAGAATTTTCTTTATTAGCAAATAACAATATATGAGAAGATAAACACTTCCAAGACACAAAAAACTTGAAAGGAAGTTGTGATCTCCAAAAGAAAAATGTTCTGCTAGAAGATAGCCAGAAGCAGAATCAACCACCAAATTCTCAAAAAATCTAAACTTAAATAACCATAAAACGCCTACCTGTTATCTCTTAAAGAATTTTCAATATTTGAAGTATGCTACTCTAGGAAAACTCTTGAAGCCTGGAAAAATTCAGCATTCCAGAGTGTAGCTCACAATACTTTGCAATGCATTCTTGAACACTGTACACCTAAACTGAGCTATTGCCATCAAATTCTTGCTTAGTTTCTGCAAGAAATTCAGAGAAGAAATTATCACATTATTGCTTTGCTATAGAATTCGAAAAATTCCATTTATGATAGCAAAAGAATTTATCAACAATTATGAGAGTTTGTGTCTCCATTCTTGTGGCTTGTGAATGTGAACTTTAACTACATTCTTGAAGAGGAAAGATGTTCACCTCCTTGCAACATTTCATGACACCAAAAGGTTACAACTCAGCCACTTGTAGGAAACCTGAAAACGATACTAATTATATCAGAAACTTTATCTTGTACAAACCTTTTAGCTTAAGAACCTGAAAAGCATATATTTTATTACTATTGTAGGTGAATAATATTAATTTTGAGGGGTCAAAGTACAAACAGAGATAGAAAATGAAGACAGCAAAATTGACACTTTACTACTTGGAGTTCATCAGAGACTAGAGCCTGGATCTCTTCCTGCCAATTGCCTACCAATTGTGCTGAAATCTGCATTTCAAAAGGGCTCAATTTCAGCCATACATACACAAAAATCAATTTATCTATAATGAAAAAAAGTATAAATCCCTAATGAAAATTAAATAAAATTCTTAGTCAAAAAACTTACTGCTTAGGATTTACGAGAGCTGAGTTCTTTTTTGTTATGGATTCCTAGACAGGAACTCCATCTACTGTTCACTTCAATCTACAGAACTTGTTTCCCTTTCAGTAACTAAAACAATCAAGGATTGCAAATGATAGAAAAGCAAATGAAATGAAAGAAAAAAACCGGCAAGAGTGGAAAAAGGCAGTGGAGTATTGTCAAAGTGTTCTCCACTGGTCAAGTCAGCAAAGCAGATATGAAAGGTACATACCTATTACAATAATTTAAGATTACAAATTGACAACAGATTCATTATATGAAGCAATCAAGCACCAAAGAAACAAGAGTAGAAATCCCATAATATAACACGCTTAACAACTTACAATACAAAGAAATTACCAAAAGATACAAAACCAAGTTCATCCAATAAAATTAAAAAAAAAAAAAAAAAGACATAAATTGAAAAACAAAAATTTATCATAAATGAAACCAAAGACTATTGGCAGTGGGTGAGTCCCTCTTGATTTTGCTTTGCTTGAGAAAAGATCCTACAAACAAATAGCAGAGCTTTAAAATATATTGAGAAATCTGAAGCCAACCAGAGATCTAGGAATTGATCTTATAGGAATTGATTCCATACTACTAATGTGGTTTGCAAGATGTTGACAAATCTCAGTATACCAAAAAAAAAAAAAAAAAAAGAAAAAATCAAATGAAAAAAGAACCATTAATGTTCCAACAACAGACATTAGCCAATCTTTATCACCCACGATTTTGTTACTACCCAAACCCAAAAACCAATTTCAGCGAGCCATACATACCCAAACCCAAAAACTAATTTCTATATAAATGTAATGAAAGTATAAAAGCCGAAAATAATAATGATCAAAGTCAAAATATGGATACTTACATAATTGGAGTTTATGAGATAGCACAGGAGAGCAGAGGGTAAAGGGTGGATGCATCTCAATCTCATCTCTTCCACAATGCATAGGCTTCCCATGTAGACGCCCTTTTCCCATCATTCCTGTTGTGGAGTGCTGGAAGAAGAGGTTTTATTGGCACGTGTTATTGGGCTCGCACGTGACTCGTTTAGCTTAAAACTGAAAAGTTGAAGATTTGTCAATAACTCCCCTTTCGGATGCAATGACAGAAATTTTAAACAACAAAACAAATCAAATTCAAATTAGAATAAATCAATCAACCCCTTACCCCCATTCTCTAAAAATTTCAAGAAAGGTTGGAGTATGTTCTTAGCATTAGGATGATCCAACTCAACCACAGATTCCCACCATTCTTTTGACTTTTCATCTATCGCGATTCTTCTGAGACAAGGAGGAGGAGATGGCTGACCATTATTAAGCAGAGGAAGCTGTAAATGGATCCTCTTTAACTCTGGACATCTAATTATGATAATTTCTTCAATAGAATCACAAACCATAGCTCCATTGGCACTGCAGATGCTCTTCAATTGGTCCATGTGCCACAAGCGCAATGTCCTTAACTTGGGAAAAGTGAACTTATCCGATGATGCATCTGAATCTGATGAGGCTATTATCTCCTCCATTTGTTCGCAATCGCCAACATCAATCTCCTCTAAGTTTTGGAGGACATGCAGTAGCTCAAGTGGAAATAACTTCCTTATTCCCGAACACCTGCCTATTCTAAGAATTTTAAGATTGGAAAAGATGTGCGGTGGTATTGCTACTCCTTCCACTCTCACCAATAAACACAAACTAGGCAAATGCCAAAGATCCAATTCTTCAAGCTTATTGAGAACTGGATAACACAATGAGGAGGAGGATGAGTCCAACTCAACCAAGCACTCTATCCCTTCAAAACCCTGAATAGAACACCTTCTCAACTCGGTTGCATTTTCTAACAAAACTACTTTGGTTAAGCTGCATCTCATGTTTTTCATGTTTTTACAACGCTGCATCAACAATGCCTCAAGCTTATCTGGAAGCACTATACATTCTTCTCCGATCTCACACCCTACAATCACAACCTTTTTTTTTTGAAAAGCCCTACAATTACAACCTTACGTTGTAATTCAGCATATACTCCATATTCAAAGCCGTATTCTTTCTTCATAAGCAGTTGAAGATCATAAGCCGTACGACTTTCAAAATCTTTAGACTTATTGACTAGATAGTTGAAGTCTAGTATGCCCTCCATTTCACATTTCAAACTCTCCAACTTGCTCAATCTAACAATCTCTTCTAAATTTATCCTTGTGGTAATTCCGCTGCTTAGATCTACAACCAGGTACTGGAGACTGGAAAGTTTAGGTAATATTCCCGTTGGAATCTCTTTCAGATTTCGACAAAATAAATCAAGATATTCAAGACTTACCAACATCTCCAAGCCTTGAGGGACCTCCTCAATCCCTGCCCTATGCAGATCCAACTTCTTCAATGCCCTAAGCTCTGCTACGGAAGGCAAGTACTTTAACTTAATGCAATACCCCAACCGCAATGCAGAGAGATTCAACAAGTTAGAGATGGAATCAGGTAGTGCTTCAATACCAGTATCAGAAAGATCAAGAACCTTAAGTCCGACCATATCTTCAAAAAAGGAACTTGGAATCTCTAACAAATTAAGATTCCATGACATTATCAAAGTTGTCAGCAACGGACACTTTGGAGACAAACCAACAGGAATTTTTGAAATTTCATTTGCCATTAAAGATACCTTCTTAATATCATTTCCCCATCCACGCTCATTTGGTACCTCTGTCAATTTCATACCAGCTTTTCCCATATATCCAAATCCAGGACCAATGCTTTTGATAGCCATGTCTCTCACAACATCATGCATCTTAACTCCATGAATTCGAACACTTTCCTCTAACAAGAAATTCTGTTGGAGACTATTTAAAATAGCATGGCCCCTATCATAAGCTGCTTGTCTACTTCCCAACTCATCAATCAGTCCTTCATCAATCCAATCTTCTATCAACTCCTTTCTAGAAAACTCATGATCTTCTCGAAACAAGGAGCAATATAGAAAACATTTTTGGATTTGCAAACTTTTTAGACGGTCAAAACTAAATTTTAACCGCAAAAATATCTCATCATCTGAACCTTTCACACTCTTAACACCTTTTTGTAACTCTGTAAGGGCATTTCTCCACACCTTAATATCAGCCACTCCTTTCATGCTTCCTGCTATCACAACAATAGCAAGTGGTAAACCAGCACACTCATTCACAACAAGCTTCAAGATTTCTTGCAACCCAGAAATTTTTAAAACATCATGTCCAACTTTATTGAGGAATAGAGTTAAAGACTCCTTTTGTGAAAGAGGCTGCACTTTAACAATCTTACAATCTAAATAACTGCATACGTCTGCTGATCTACTAGTGATAATTACTTTGCACCCATTTTGCACTGTCGGTTCTGGAATTCCAACATCCGTGAGAGAGAACCTTTCCCATACATCATCTAATATTAGCACAAATCTCACTCTTCTCATTATTTCCATTAGTGCTGCTGCTCGCATCATCACCTCTTCATTCTCTAGAAGTCTTTCGCCCATAGCATCAGCAATCTTCATTTGTAATTCAAAAATATTGAGAGGATGCGATGCAGTAACCCAAATCACTTTCTGAAATCCAGTCTGTCTTTTTAAATCATTGTGGAGATTCTTCATGATTGTAGTCTTTCCAACTCCACCAATCCCACAAACTCCAATCATTCCAAACTCATTACCCATCAAGTACTCCCAAATTTCATCTGTAGTAGAAATTTCCCCCACTAAATTCTCTGTTGGAATTATGACCCCACGAGATGGAGCTCTCTCAATCACAAGGCCTTCATTGAAAATGCCCCTCTCTTGAATTCTCCTCAACACTTCAAATTTTTCACGCACAACCTTACAAAGACTGGCACGTTTGAGGTATGGAACTCTGCGTGCCCTTTCTTCAACATCTTGTTTGTCTTTCTCGATCTTTCGAACATCGTTAAGCCAGCCCCTCACTTCCTGTTTGACCACTCGCCCCGAGTAAACCTCTGCTTGTATTCTTGATTTAACGTTAATTCTTCTCCTCTTTAAAACCTGAAATTCGCTTCTGAACTCATTCAGATCTTCTTCAAGTTTTCTGTGGCAGCCTACATAATTCCCAACTATCTTTAAGATTTCAAGAAATGCCTCCATCAATGAATTGCCTAAAATGTAATAGTTATGCTGTTAAAATTAGTTTTTGTATGGAATAAAAAATGTAAGAAACAAGGACTTATGATGAACTGACAGACTTTTATCTACGTTGTTCGTTATACTTATACTTCTACAATAATTTTTTACATAAAAAATATTTATTTTTTAAAAACAGTATAAAAATTAAAAAAAAAATCTCAAATATAATGAAGAGGTAAATTTTTAATATTTTATGCAAATAAATATAAATAAAAATTATGTATAAATTGACTTCACTCAAAAACAATTTAAATAACGAAGTACAGGATACCTGGCATCACTAATGTATAAAACATGATTCATTTCTACTGTCTATTTTAAAAAGGCAAAATCTAAACATAGGAAGAAAAAAAAAAAAGGAAAAAGAAAAAGAAATAAAAAAACTAAGAAGAAGTACACGACATGATTCATGCATACAGTTCGGCTATAAGCTCATTAATATTTTCTTATGGCGCTTATGAAGCAAGCGGTTTAATGTTTATATTTTCTTCCTTAATTAAGTAAAGCAAAAAATATTAGATTTGAATTGTATTATGTTGGTAAAGTATGTTAAACCATAAAGAAATTTGCGGTACATAAAGAGTAGGCATTAAAAACCATAAACATATGATTAAGAATATATGGTTATCATTACTACCAAACTCAAAATTTAATTTTTTTACATATCAGTGAAAAAGTAATTCAATAAAATTACTTTTCAGTGCATCTGTAACCCAAATATATATATATATATATAAGAAAACATTTGCTTATTTCATAATGACCACAACGCATTCCCTTTAATTTCGCATTTGGTAA
>BPVZ01000185.1:160351-171120 GCA_020521535.1 Rubroshorea leprosula | reverse complement strand
TAACATGGCAAAAAGTGATGACATAGAAAAAAAACTAATATGATAAAAAAATATTAATATAACAAAAAATAAAAAATTCTTTTCTTTTTTTCTTTTTTTTTTTTTTCTTCTTCTCTTTTCCTTTCTCTTCCCCTTGGAACCCAAAGCCTGTTGGGTTCCTTCAAACCAGCACACCGGGGTTCGATGGAACCCAGGCATAGGTTCCATTGAACCCAGGTGTTGGGTTTCTCTTGCCCTTAGAACCCAGTGCTTACTGGGTTTTTTGGAACCTAACCGTGGGTTCTTTAGAACCCAGGTGTTGGGTTCCTTTGAACCCAGCGCCTGGGTTCGATGGAACCCAAGTGTAGGTTCTGTCAAACCTAAGCGCTGGGTTCCTTGGAACCCAGCACGCTTGGGCTCTCTCTTTCGCTAAATTCGTCGTCGATTTCCTATTTAGGTAAGCTCTCTCGATCATTTAGTTTCGAGGCTTTGTCTTTCGATTTGAGATTACAATGGATTGATTTATGTTTGGCTAATCTGAGGATTCTGTCGCTCGTTTTGATGTTTTTGTGCTATGGAAAGTGAGATCTGTGCGTACATTGACGATCTTTATTGTCGATTTTGCAATTTGAGTTCGTTCTGGCTTTAGTTGGTTTTAGTGATTGCTTTATTTGGTTTCCTGATCTGGTTTTTTGGTCTTTGGATTTGTGTTTTATGATTCTACTATTGGTTAGCTAAATATGTCTGGATTTTGATAGTAGTGTTCTTTCAAACCAAGGTGCTGGGTTTGATGGAACCCAGGTGCTGGGTTTGACGAACCCAGTACGTCTGTGTTCTTTCAAACCCAAGGTTTTGTGGGTTTGTTGTTTGATGACAATGAAGAATTGATTGATGAAGAAGGCAAAGGAAGAGAAAGGAAAAAGAAAAGGTGCTTGGTGAGGAACCCAGCACGCCTGGGTTTGATGGAAAAGCTCTGTTGTTCTAGGTTCCATTGGGAAGAACGGGGGAGAAGGGTTCAGTTTTTGGAGGGGTGGGCCCCACGTTTTTTTTTGTTTGGTTCTTGGCAAGAATGAGACATGTCATACTGCCATGTCATCTTTTTTCCAAGTGTACATTTGACATGTCATGTTATTTTGACATGTCATCATGTAACTGTTAGTTAACATGACACGTCATTGGATTTTTAACGGAAGGACTAAGTTGGGATCAAAATGGTAAACAGTAGGGATCAAATCAAGGATTTATTGAGTTGAGGGACCAAAATGGGGGTTTAACCTTGTATCAAATATCTTGATTCTACATTCCTTATTAGCCAACACCGTCCCAAGGTGAAGGGAATGTAGCTAAAGCCTACCCATGGGCTAGCAAGTTACACTCACGCTTTACATGCTGGAAACACACAAAGAAAATGGAATTTCTTAGCTCGAATTTCCTCCGCTATTGCTCCAAAAGGAAGATAACAATCATCGTTGGGCACAGCTACTCGTACGGCTTTAAGACAATCTGATTCAATGATGACATTTCTGTGTCCAAATACTCTGCCCATACACAATGCGAAATCAAGAGCCATAACCTCATCTTGAAGAACTGATCCTTGAAACCCACGAGTTCTTTTGCACAGCTCCTATAACTTTGCTGTCACAGTTCCTACTTCCTAAGGACAACTCCAAACCTGGCTTTGCCTTGCCCCTGTGGTATTGCTGTATCGGTATTGATCTTAATGGTATCTCCAGAGGAGGTTGCCATGATACCATAGGTTGCACATTCATTCCTCGATCTCTAATCCTGTGTCCTTCCTCCCCAATGGTTCTATATTCAGCAATGTACTCAAAGATCCATTTTATATTCTAATCCGGAACATTGATCTTTAGTTACTGTAAAATACCATGAACTATTTCATAATGGCCAGACCAAATCCAGCTCCCCAGTATGATGCTTCTTGAATTGGATATGTCTCATCAAAACAGTTCTCATGACCGTCTGGCTTCCATTCCCAGCTCCTGAAAGATGCAGCTATAACCATCATCTTCTTAATTTTGGGATATGGAATGTTTGTATCTTAATAAAAAAACGGCAAGTGAAACATACCACAGATGTGTTGGGGACATGGTCAAGAAGAAGACCCTTTGAATTGGAGGATTGATGTTGGATTTTAACCAATTTGCCAAGTTTCCAGTGCCAATCCAAAAGCAGTTGTCACAATGTATTCTTGAACAAGCCCTGGGGTTCCATAGCTGAAAACAAAAAACCCGAAACCCAGGAAGGAAGAAAGGACAATCTATTGGATTTCAGAATGTATGCTCAAATTAAAAACTGGAGCTTGCAACACAAAATCCAGAAGAATTTGAATGGAACAAAAAGCCTTTGATGGAAAACTGAATACTTACATGGTAGCATCAATCTTAGACTGATATGGCTCTCAAACCTCACATTAACTCCTTCCTAGTTCTTGCCATAATTTGGCTATGGCATCAAGGTTCACCAGCTGTCTCCGAACAGTGATTTGTTGCATGGTTTGAATTAGACTCTAGTATGATGGGCTCCCAGTAGTACTCAGTTGATGCATTATATTCCTAAAACACATTCCAAAAGCTTGAAATAGTGGGATCAAGTGTCTAACACAGATACTTTAAATGTTTACCATGTTATTCCTTAAATTTAAGCATTCAAACCATTTAACACATATTAAAAGTAGATTTATTAGGGTAATTTGAAGAATTTGTGTAACATAGGAAAGCATGATAGGCAGAAAAGTTAAGGTACCTCAGCTTTGAAGATCTTCAAAAGAGGAATTCTGTGAAAGAATTTTTTTCTCCTCAGGAATCATGCATTGTACCAAACAAGCCATTTCCTCAAACTGGTTCTCTACATTGAATCTCCCATAAACATCAGTCCTTTGCTCCTCAAGATGTATAAAAGCATTAGCGGATCAAAACTAAGACACAAAAAAGACATTTCAAATGCCTTGATGAAATCATATGAAACCAAAAGTAACTTACGTTGGTGGTGGGTGTGAATTAGGCTGCAACCTCTAGTTTTGACATGGTAGGAACTTCATTCTGCCCAAACTAACTGTCTTGAAGAATGATGAGATATTGCTTTGCTTGGAAACCATTGCTTTCCCTGCCTTCTTCTAGTTTACTACTTTGCTTCCTAGATTAGGAGCAGCACTTCCTACTGTAAGAGACTTCTTGGCTGCAAGAGGCCTGCATTGAAAGATGAAACTGTAAGGAGTGTGCATTAGGCTCTAGCTTGCTTACAATCTAGAATAAGCATGATGAAATCAAATAAGAATTGCAAAGCCTTCAGCCATGTATACTGGCCCATAAGGAGCAAAAAATTAATGCATGTTGAAGTTGAGTTACTAATCTTGTTTGTTGTAATATGGGTCATTTATTCATACCAGTTTCAGAAAGCTGATTTTCTTAGTTGGAGAGGACTGTTTGCTATTTACTGTTCCTGTTTTTGCTGACTACTTTTGGGATGACAACTACTTGGCGGAATAGGGTGATGCTAAATTGATAGTATCTACATATTTATCTTCACCCGACAAATCTAAAACCACCATCCTTTTCCTGTTGGCTTCACCATTAGAATCTCCCTATTAAATTTAAGATCATTAGATGGTGCTCAGCTGGACTTCAACTTTGCAGAAGCACAATCACATAAATTTGCAAATGAACCTACACCTCCAAAACAGCTAAATAATTAGTTAAGGAATGTCCATGAATGTCACTAAAATTCTGATAGCTGCCAATAAAAGCATTTCATAACAACATTCTTGGAGAGAAAAGTTGTTCACCTCTTTGCAACATTTCATGACATCAAAAATTTGCAACTCCTAGCAAACCTGAAAATGATACAAATTATTATCGGAAACTTTATCTTGCACGAAACTTTTAGCTTAAGAACCTGAAAATCATATTATATCACTATTGTAGATGAATAATATTAATTTAAAAGGTCAAAGTATAGACAAGGATAGAAAGTGGAGATAGCGAAAAAGAAACTTTCCACTTGGAGTTCATTAGGGACAGAGCATGGATCTCATCTTGCCAAATGCCAACTGATTGTGCCGAAATTTGAAATTCAAAAGGGCTCAATTCCGGCCATACATTCACAGAAATCAATTTATATATAATGAAAAACAGTATAAAGCACTAATGAAAAATAAAATTCTTAGTAAAAAATTTACTACTTAGGGCTTATGAGAGCTGAGTTCTTTTCTGCTACAGTGATTCCTAGACAGGAACTCCCTTTGTTGTTCACTTCAATTCAATCTACAAAGATTGTTTCCTGTTCAGCAACTAAAATTCAGCACTCCAGAATGCACAGCTCATAATACTTTGCAATGCATCCTTGAACACTCTATGCCTGAACTGAGCTATTGCCATCAAATTCTTGGTTAGCTTATGCAAGAAATTCAGAGAAGAGATTATCACATTACTGCTTTGCTATAGAATTCAAAAAATTCCATTTATGGTAGCAAAAGAATTCATCAACAATCATGAGTTTGTGTCTCAATTCTTGTGGCTTGTGAATGTGAACTTTAACTGCATTCTTGAAGAGGAAAGATGTTCACCTCTTTGCAACATTTCGTGACACCTAAAGGTTGAGACTCAGCTACTTATAGGAAACCTGAAAATGATACTAATTACTATCAGACTTTTTATCTTGTATGAACCTTTTAGCTTAAGAACCTAAAAAGCAAATTATATTACTATTGTAGGTGAATAATATTAATTTTGAAGTGTCAAAGTACAGACAGGGATAGAGAATGAAGACAGCAAAATTGACCCTTACCACTTGGAGTTCATCAGAGACCAGAGCCTTGATCTCTTCCTGTCAATTACCTACCGATTGTGCTGAAATCTGCATTTCAAAAGGGCTCAATTTCAGCCATACATACCCAAAAATCAATTTATCTATAATGAAAAAAAGTAGAAAGCCCTAATTAAAATTAAATAAAATTCTTAGTCAAAAAACTTACTAAGGATTTATGATAGCTGAGTACTTTTCTGTTATGGATTCCTAGACAAGAACTTCCTTTGCTGTTCACTTCAATCTACATCAATTGTTTCCATTTCAGTAACTAAAGCAATCAAGGATTGCAAATAATAGAAAAGTAAATGAAATGACACAAAAAAAAAAAAAAACACCTGCAAGAGTGGAAAAAAGCAGTGGAGTTTTGTCGAAATGCTCTCCAGTGGTCAAGTCAGCAAAGCAAATATGAAAGGTACATATTACAAAAATTTAAGATTTCAAATTGATAACAGATTGAATATATGGAGCAATGAAGCACCAAAGAAACAAGAGTAGAAATCCCATAACATGACCTGCTTAACAACTTACAACACAAACAAATTACCAAAAGAAACAAAACAAAGTTCATCCAATACAATTAAAAAAACACATAAACTGGTAAAAAAAAAAAAAATCAAACATTATTGTCAATGAAATCAAAGACTACTGGCAGTGGGTGAGTCCAGTCCCTCTTTCTTTTGCTTTGCTGTTCCGATAAGAGAAGTTGCCTTTGCTTGAGAAAAAATCCTACAAACAAATAGCAGAGCTTTAAAACATGTTGAGAAATCTGGAGCTAACAACAGATCTAGGAAGTGATGTTATAGGAATTAATTCCATACTACCAACCTGGTTTGCAAGATGTTGAGAAATCCCAATATACCAAAAAATTCAAATGAAAAAAGAAATATTAACGTTCCAACCGCAAACATTAGCCAATCTTATCACCCACGATTTTGTTACTACCCAAACCCACAAACTAATTTCTATATAAATGGAATGAAAGTATAAAACCCGAAAATAAAAATGATCAAAGTCAAAATATGGATACTTACATAGTTGAAGTTTATGAGATAACACGATAGAGCAGAGGATGAAGGTGTATGCATCTCAATCTCATCTCCTCCACAATACATAGGCTTCCCACATCAGACGCATTTTTGGCTTTGTTCCCGTTGTGGAGTACCGAAAGAAGGGGTTTTATTGGCACGTGTTATTGGGCTCACACGTGACTTGTTTATTGCAAAATTCTGAAAAATTGAATATTTGTCAGCAACTCCGCTTTCAGGTGAGATGACAGAAATTTTAAGAAACAAAACAAATCAAATTCAAATTAGAATTAATCAATCAACCCCTTACCTCCATTCAATAAATTTCAAGAAAGGTTGGAGTATGTTCTTAGCGTTAGGATGATCCCACTCCACCACTGATTCCCACCATTCTTTCGACTCTTTAAAAATTTTGATTTCTCTGAGACGAGGAGGAGGAGATGGTTGGCCATTATCAAGCAGTGGAAGCTGCACAGGGATCCTCTTTAACTCTGGACATTCGTCTATCGAAATTTCTTCAATAGAATCACAAACCATAACTCCTTTGTCATTGCAGATGCTCTTTAATTGGGGTAAATCCTCCAAGAAGAATCGCCTTAATTTAGGACAAGTGAAAGTAAATTTATCCGATGATGATGCATTTAAATCTGATGAGGCTATTATCTCCTCCGTTTGTTTGCAATTGCAAACATGCAACACCTCTAAGTTTTGGAGGCCCTGTAGTAGCTCAAGTGAAAGCAACTTCCTCATTCCAGAACATTCACTTATAAAAAGCTCTTTAAGATTTGAAAAGGCTTGGGGTGATGTTGCTACTCCTTCTCCTCTCACAAGTACACTCAAGTTAGGCAAGTCGTTAAGAGTCAACTTTTCGAGCTTATCCAGTACTGGACAACACAACGAGGAAGAGGATGAGTCCAACTCTACTATGCACTCTATCCCTTTACAATCCTCAATAGAACAGCTTCTCAACTCGGTTGCATTTTCTAACAAAACTTTTTTGTTTAAGCTGCATCTCATGTTTTTCATGTTCTTACATTTAGCGATCCACAAATCCTCAAGAGTATCTGGAAGCACTATACATTCTTCTCCAATCTCACATTCAGCAATTAAAACCTTATGTTGATATTTATCACCAGACACATAAACCATGTCTTGTTTATCTATTCTCAGTTGAAGATTGTAAGCAGTAAGACTTTCAAAATCTTTAGACTTATTGACAAGATAGTTGAAGTCTTGTATGGCCTCCATTTCACATTCCAAACTCTCCAACTTGCTCAATCTAGCACCCTCTTCTAAATTTATCATCCCTTTAGCAATTGAGATAACCAAGCACTGGAGACTGGAAAGGCTAGGTAATATTGCCGTTGGAATCTCTTTCAAATTTTGACAAAATAAATCACGATGTTCAAGACTAACCAACATCTCCATGCCTTGAGGGACCACCTCAATCCCTGCCTTAGGCAGATCCAACTTCTTCAATGCCCTGAGCTTTGCTAAGGAAGGCAAGTACTTTAACATCTTGCACTTCCTCAACCGTAGTGCAGAGAGATTCACCAAGTTAGAGATAGAATCAGGTAAAGCTTCAATACCAGTATCAGAAAGATCAAGAACCTTAAGCCCAACCATACCTTCAAAAAAGGAATTGGGAATCTCTGACAAATTAAGATTATTTGACAATATCAAAGTTGACAACAATGGACACTTTGGAGTCAAACCAACAGGAATTTCTGAAATGTAATTGGCCATTAGAGACACCTTGTTAAGATCAATTGCCCAGTCATGCTCATTTGGTACCTTTGACAATTTCATACCAGCTTTGACCATATATCTAACTTCAGGATCAATGCTTTTGATAGCCATGTCTCTTACAACATCATGCATCTTAAACCTAACTTCATTAGCAAACCTATCAACAGTTTTCTCTAACAAGCAATTCTTTTCCAACCTATTTAAAAAAACGTGACCCCTATCATAAACTTCTTGTCTTCTTCCCGACTGATCAATCAATCCTTCATCGATCCAACCTTCTATCATCTCCTTTCTAGAAAACTCATAATCTTCTCGGAACAAGGAGCAATAAAGAAAACATTTTTGGATTCGCAAACTTCCTAGACGGTCGTAACTAAATTTTAACCGCCTAAATACCATATCCTCCTTAACTCTCACACTATTTACACACTGGCGTAATTCATATAGTGCATTTCTCCACTCTATAATATCTTTTTCTCCCCTCATGCACCCTGCTATTACAACAATTGCCAGCGGTAAACCGGCACATTCCTCCACAATAAGCTTCAAAATTTCTTCCAATCCTGCAACTTGTAAAGCATCACGTCCAACCCTATTGAGGAATAGATTTAAAGACTCCCCTGATGAAAGAAGCTGCACTTTAACAATCTCACAACCCATAAAATTGCATACATCAGCCGATCTACTGGTGATAACTACTTTGCAACCATTCTGAAGTGTCGGTTCTGGGATTCCAACATCAGTCAAAGAAAATTTTTCCCATACATCATCTAATATTAGCACAAATCTCACTCTTCCCATTATATCCATTAGTTTTCCTGCCCGCATCATTTCTTCTTCATCTTCTGGAAGTTTTTTGTCCATAGCAAGTGCAATCTTCTTTTGTAGTTCACAAACATTGAGAGGGTAAGACACAGTAACCCAAATCACTTTCTGAAACCTGTCCCCCTCCAACAATTCATTGTTAACATGCTTCATGATTGTAGTCTTACCAACTCCACCAATACCGCAAACCCCAATCATTCCAACTTTATTGCCCATCAAGTGCTCCCAAATTTCATCTTTGGTAGAAATTTCACCCTCTAAATTTTCTGTTGGAATTACCATTCCACAAGCTGGAGCTCTCTTAATCCCAAGGCCTCCTTCGAAAATGCCCCTCTCTTGAATCCTCTTCACCACTTCAATTTTTTCACACACAAGTTTATCAAGACTGGCACGTTTGTAGTACGGAACTGTGCCTACTCTTTCTTCTACATCTTGTATGTCTTGTTCGATCTTTTGAACATCTTCAAGCCATCCCTTTACTTCTTCTTTCACCACCTGGCTCGAGTGAACCTCTACCTCTACTTGTATTCTTGAATTAACGTCAATTTTTCTCCTCTTTAGAACCTGCCATTCGCTTCTCAACTCATTCAGATCTTCTTCAAGATTTCCGTGGTGGTCTACAAAATTCTCAACTTTCTCAACAAATTTGTCCATCACTTTGTCCATCATTTTGTCCGTGGATGAATTTCCTAAAATGTAATAGTAATGCCGTTAAATTTATTTCTTAGACGGAATAAAAAAAAAATGTAACAAACAATGATAACTTATGCACAACTTTAATATAAATCAAGAATTACAAACATATAAATAAGTACTTAATTTTTCAACAAAATTTTATTAAATGATGTGACTTTTTTTCTTTAATAATTAAAACAATCACTTTTTAAAAAATTTTAATTAAAAATATGATACTTGCGGTGGCACTAATTATGGTTATTACTTTTTAAAATATTTTAATAAAGAGTATGATCATGTACACCGATCCACTTAATTGTTTTTTCGTAAAGTTATAAATTTCATTTGATTATAAACTTTTGAAAGATGATAGTCTTAATTGATAATGAAAAAATATTATATTTTTAATTATAAAAAGGTAGTGTATTTATTTGTGGAATGAGAAATCTAACAAGAAATGAAGCTTCTTTTCTCTTTTGTAATAATTAAGCCCATGAATCTACATGAAAACTTTAGATATTTTCAATTTATTTACACAAACTCTAATGAGATCGAACGTATATATCAAAACCAAGATTGAAAGTTCAAAGATAGCTAGTGTACTGCGTACCTGGGGCAGGTTTAGCAGCAAGAAATTGAATGAAGTTGGAAACTGATACCAGAACAAAGCCGAGCAAATTAGAAGTAGCAACAGCTTGATTTTTTCTTATGAGAGGAGCTTAATTAGCCAACTGAGGAGAACAGATTACTCCTGCCTCGAGTCAACGAGAAAGCCAATTGAAGGACATAATTAATACTTGGATATAGATCTCCCTCAGATGGTGCAGGAAACCTGGTCAACAAATAATAAAGCTATTTTAGGGGGTTAGAAATCCAAATTAATGCTACAAGAGATGAAAGAGAAAAGGCGCAAAAGGAACTTCTACTCGATACAGCAAATGCGAATTGCTGATTGGTGAACAAAATTCAAAGCATAAATAAACCAAAATAAAAAAAAAAAAGAGCTAAATTTAGAGTGGATCAAAGGTTTCAAGTAATATCTGGTTAGCTTGCTGCTCCCACATAAGTTGAGAGCAATTATCTTACTAGACTAAGTTTTAGAGATTTTTCATTTTCAATTAAGGGGATGAATATTTGCAGTGTTGTGTTTGAGATGGTTTTTACCACTTGTTTTAAAATTTAGACCAAATAAGTCAGATTAATCGGTTCGACAAGACTGGTGTAAAAAATGGACAATGATACGGAGATAATTTTTTTTTTTATTTATAAAATTTTCACGTGTTATTAAATACAAGTAATTAAATGAATTGATATATTTAATAACACATGTATTATTTAAATAAAATAGTTAATTATTTTAATGATAAGTAAAGTTGTATAAAAAATGATATAATAAAATTATTTCTAAATCAATTTTTTATTAAAAAAATAGTTTGAATTAAGATGTTAACCTAATAGTTGTCAAAATTTGGTGTGGTCAACCCCTAGTCAGATTCAGCCAAACCCAATTCAACTCGGTCAAATGTAATAAAATCTGGTCAATCCAAACTGGTTCGTTTTTCTCATTCTTTTTTTTTTTACCAATAAAATTCAAACTGAACAAAATTCAAAGTAATTCAATAAAATTACTTTTCAGTGCATGTGTAACCCAAATATATATATATATATATATATAAGAAAACATTTGCTTAT
>BPVZ01000185.1:82730-93910 GCA_020521535.1 Rubroshorea leprosula | reverse complement strand
TCTCATCAAAACAGTTCTCGTGACCGTTTGGCTTCCATTCCCAGCTCCTGAAAGATGCAGCTATAACCATCATCTTCTTAATTTTGGGATATGGGATATTCGTATCTTAATAAAAAAACAGCAAGTGAAACATACCACAGATGTGTTGGGGACACGGTCATGAAGAAGACCCTCTGAATTGAAGGACTGATGTTGGATTTTAAACAAGTTTCCAGGTTTCCAGTGCCAATCCATAAGCAGTTGTCACAATATATTCATGAACAAGCCTCGGGGTTCCATAGCTGAAAACAAAAAACCCGAAACCCAGGAAGGAAAAAAGGACAATCTATTAGATTTCAGAATGTATGCTCAAATTAAAAACTGGAGCTTGCAACACAAAATCCAGAAGAATTTCTACTAAAAAAAAGAAAAAACTAGAAGAATTTAAATGGAACAAAAAGCCTTTGATGGAAAACTGAATACTTACATAGTAGCATCAATCCTAGACTGACATAGCTCTCAAACCTCACATTAACTCCTTCCTAGTTCTCGCCATTTTTGGCTATGGCATCAAGGTTCACCAGCTCTCTCAGAACAGTGATTTCTTGCATGGTTTGAATTAGACTCCAGTATGATGGGCTCCCAGTAGTACTCAGTTGATGCATTATACTCCTAAAACACATTCCAAAAGCTCAAAATACTGGGATCAAGTGTCTAACACAGATACTTTAAATGTTTACTATGTTATTCCCTAAATTTAAGCCTTCAAACCATTTAACACATTAAAAGTAGATTTATTAGGATAAAGTGAAGAATTTGTGTAACATAGGAAAGTATGATAGGCAGAAAAGTTAAGGTACCTCAGCTTTGAAGATCTTCAAAAGAGGAATTCTATGAAAGAATTTTTTTCTCCTCAGGAATCATGCATTGTACCAAACAAGCCATTTCCTCAAACTGGTTCTCTGCACTGAATCTCCCATAAACATCAGTCTTTTGCTCCTCAAGATGTCTAAAAGCATTAGTGGATCAAAACTAAGACACAAAAAAGACATTTCAAATGCCTTGATGAAATCATATGAAACCAAAAATAACGTACCTTGGTTGTGGCGTAAATTAGGTTGCAACCTCTACTTTTGACGTAGTAGGAACTTCATTATGCCCAAATTAACTGTCTTGAAGAATGATGAGATACTGCTTTGCTTGGAAACTATTTCTTCTAGTCTCCCGTTTTGCTTCCTAGATTAGGAGCAGCACTTCCTATTGTAAGAGACTTCTTGGCTGCAGGAGGCCTGCATTGAAAGATGAAACTTTAAGGAGTGCGCATTAGGCTCTAGCTTGCTTACAATCTAGAATAAGCATAATGAAATCAAATAAGAATTGCAGAGCCCTCAGCCATGTATACCGGCCCATAAGGAGCAAAAAATTAATGCATGTTGAAGTTGAGTTACTAAACCTGTTTGTTGTAATATAGGTCATTTATTCATACCAGTTTCAAAAGGCTGATTTTCTTAGTTGGAGAGGACTGTTTGCTGTTTGCTGTTCCTGTTTTTGCTGACAACCTTTGGGATGGCAACTACTTGGCAGAATAGGGTGATGCTAAATTGATAGCATTTACATATTCGTCTTCACCCAACATCTAAAATCACCATCCTTTTCCTGTTGGCTTCGCCATTAGAATCTCTCTATTAAATTTAAGAGCATTAGATGGTGCTCAGCTGGACTTCAACTTTGCAGAAATGCAATCACATAAATTTGCTAATGAACCTGCACCTCCAAAACAGCTCAATAATTAGTTAAGGAATGTTCATGAATGTCACTAAAATTCTGATAGCTGCCAATAAAAGCATTTCATAACATTCTTGGAGAGAAGTTGTTCACCTCTTTGCAACATTTCATGACATCAAAATTTTGCAACTCCTACCAAACCTGAAAATGATACTAATTATTATCAGAAACTTTATCTTGTACAAAACTTTTAGCTTAAGAACCTGAAAATCATATTATATCACAGCTGTAGATGAATAATATTAATTTAAAAGGTCAAAGTATAGACAAGGATAGAAATTCAGAGAAGAGATTATCAAATTACTGCTTGGCTATAGAATTCAAAAAATTCCATTTATGGTAGCAAAAGAATTCATAAACAATCATGAGTTTGTGTCTCAATTCTTGTGGCTTGTGAATGTGAACTTTTAGCTACATTCTTGGAAAGGAAAGATGTTCACCTCTTTGCAACATTTCGTGACACCAAAAAGTTGAGACTCAGCTACTTATAGGAAACCTGAAAATGATACTAATTACTATCAGACACTTTATTGTATGAACCTTTTAGCTTAAGAACTTGAAAAGCAAATTGTATTACTATTGTAGGTGAATAATATTAATTTTGAAGTGTCAAAGTACAAACATGGATAGAGAATGAAGACAGCAAAATTGACACTTATTGCTTGGAGTTCATCAGAGACCAGAGCCTACATCTCTTCCTGTCAATTGCCTATCGATTGTGCTGAAATCTGCATTTCAAAAGGGCTCAATTTCAGCCATACATACCCAAAAATCAATTTATCTATAATGAAAAAAGTAGAAAGGCCTAATGAAAATTAAATAAAATTCTTAGTCAAAAAACTTACTAAGGATTTATGAGAGCTGAGTACTTTTCTGTTATGGATTCCTAGACAGGAACTTCCTTTTCTGTTCACTTCAATCAACAAAAGTTGTTTCCATTTTAGTAACTAAAACAATCAAGGATTGCAAATGATAGAAAAGTAAATGAAATGGAGAAAAAAAAAACCTGCAAGAGTGGAAAAAGGCAGTGGAGTTTTGTCGAAATGTTCTCCAGTGGTCAAGTCAGCAAAGTATACACGAAAGGTACATATTACAAAAATTTAAGATTTCAAAATTGATAACAGATTGAGTATATGAAGCAATGAAGCACCACAGAAACAAGAGTAGAAATCCCGTAACATAACATGCTTAACAACTTACAACACAAGCAAATTACCAAAAGAAACAAAACCAAGTTCATCCAATACAATTAAAAAAAGACATAAATTGGTAAAAAAAAGAAAAATCTAACATTATTGTCAATGAAATCAAAAACTACTGGCAGTGGATGAGTCCAGTCCTATTTTCTTTTGCTTTACTGTTCCGACGAGAGAAGTTGCCTTTGCTTGAGAAAAGATCCTACAAACAAATAGCAGAACTTTAAAATATGTTGAGAAATTTGGAGCCAACAAGAGATTTCAAGGAAGTGATCTTATAGGAATTGATTCCATACTACCAACCTGGTTTGCAAGATGTTGAGAAATCTCAATATTCCAAAAAAAATCATATGAAAAAAAAAGAAGAAATATTAACGTTTCAGTGGCAAACATTAGCCAATCTCATCACCCACGATTTTGTTAGTACCGAAACCCAAAATCCAATTTCAGCGAGCCATACATACCCAAACCCAAAATCTAATTTCTATATAAATGGAATGAAAGCATAAAACCGGAAAATAAAAATGATCAGAGTCAAAATATGGATACTTACATAGTTGGAGTTTATGAGATAGGATAGTAGAGCTGAGGGCGAAGGGTGGATGCATCTCAATGTCGTCTCTTCCACAATACATAGGCTTTCCCTGTCAGACGCATTTTTGGCTTTGCTCCCGTTGCGGAGTACTGGTAGAAGGGGTTTTATTGGCATGTGTTATAAGGCTCACACGTGACTTATTTATGTAAATCTGAAAAATTGAAGATTTGTCAACAACTCCGCTTTCAGATGAGATGACAGAAATTTTAAGGAACTAAACAAATCAAATTCAAATTACAATAAATCAATTAACCCCTTACATCCACCATGGACGAAATTTCAAGAAAGGTTGGAGGATGTTCTTAGCGTTAGGATGATCCAACTCAACCACTGATTCCCACCATTCTTTTGACTCATCATCTATCTCGATTTTTCTGAGACAAGGAGGAGGAGATGGCTGGTCATTATCAAGGAGAGGAAGCTGTAAAGGGGTCCTCCTTAACTTCGGACATTTAATTATTTGAATAACTTCAATAGAATCACAAACCAGAACTCCTTTGGCACTGCAGATGCTCTTCAATTGGTCTAAGTGTGACAATTTCAATTCCTTTAACTTGGGAAAAATGAATTTATCCGATGACGTATCATCTGAATCTGATGATGCTATTATCTCCTCCATTTGTTTGCAGTGGTCAACACGAATCTCCTCTAAGTTTTGAAGGGACTGTAGCAGCTCAAGTGGAAACAACTTCCTCATTCCGGAGCAATTGCCTATTATAAGAATTTTAAGATTGGAAAAGATGTGCAGTGGTGTTGCTACTCCTTCCACTTTCACAAGTACACTCAAGTTAGGCAAGCCCTGAAGCTTCAACTCTTCAAGCTTATCTAGTACTGAACAACACAAAGAGAGGGAGGATGAGTCCAACTCAACCATGCACTCTATCCCTTTAAAATCTTGAATAGAACACCTTCTCAACTCGGTTGCATTTTCTAACAAAATTGTTTTGTTAAAGCTGCATCTCATGTTTTTCATGTTTGTACAGTCATTGATCCACAAATTCTCAAGCTTATCTGGAAGCACCATACATTCTTCTCCGATCTCACACTCAAAAATTAAAACCCTACGTTGATATTCATCATTAAATCCATATTCTGCGAAGTCTCGTTTATCTGGCGTCAGTTGAAGATCATAAGCCGTAAGACTTTCAAAATCTTTAGACTTATTGACAAGATAGTGGAAGTCTTGTATGCCCTCCATTCTACATGTCAAACTTTCCAACTTGCTCAATCTATCAACCTTTTCTAAATTCATCCTTGTAGTAATTTCGCTACTTAGATATACAACCAAGTACTGGAGACTGGAAAGTTTAGGTAATATTCCCATTGGGATCTCTTTTAGACTTCGACAAAATAAATCAAGATATTCAAGACTTACCAACAACTCCAAGCCTCGAGGGACCACCTCAATCCTTGCCCCATGCAGATCCAACTTCTTCAATACCCTAAGCTCTGCTAAGGAAGGCAAGTACATTAACCTCCAACAATACCTCAACCGCAGTGCAGAGAGATTCGACAAGTTAGAGATGGAATCAGGTAAAGCTTCAATACCAGTCCAAGAAAGATCAAGAACCTTAAGTCCGACCATATCTTCAAAAAAGGAACTTGGAATTTCTGACAAATTAGGATTCTTTGATAATGTCAAAGTTGATAGCAATGGACACTTCAGAGACAAACCAACGGGAATTTTTAAAATGTCATCCACCATTAGAGATACCTTCTTAAGATCATTTCCCCATCTACGCTCATCTGGTACCTTTGTCAATTTCATACCAGCTTTTACCATATATCCAAATTCAGGACCAATGCTTTTGATAGCCATGTCTCTCACAACATCATGCATCTTAACTCTATCACTTCCAACACATTCCTCTAACAAGAAATTTTGTTGAAGACTATCTAAAATAGCATGGCCACTATCATAAGCAGCTTGTCTACTTCCAAACTCATCAATCAGTCCTTCATCAATCCAATCTTCTATCAACTTCTTTCTAGGAAACTCAAAATCTTCTGGGAACAAGGAGCAATACAGAAAACATTTTTGGATTTTCAAACTTTGTAGACGGTCAAAACTAAATCTTAACCGCACAAATATCTCATCATCCGAACCTTTCACACTCTTAACACCTTCTTGTAACTCTGTCAAGGCATTTCTCCACAACTTAATATCATCCACTCCTTTCATGCTTCCTGCTATCACAACAATAGCGAGGGGCAAACCAGCACACTCATTCACAATAAGCTTCAAGATTTTTTCCAACCCGGAAATTTGTAAAACATCATGTCCAACTTTATTGAGGAATAGAGTTAAAGACTCCTTTTGTGAAAGAGGCTGCACTTTAACAATCTTACAATCTAAATAACTGCATACTTCTACCGATCTACTAGTGATAATTACTTTGCACCCATTTTGCACTGTCGGTTCTGGAAGTCTAACATCCCTGAGAGAGAACCTTTCCCATACATCATCTAATATTAGCACAAATCTCACTCTTCTCATTATTTCCATTAGTGCTGCTGCTCGCATCATCACCTCTTCATGCTCTAGAAGTCTTTCGCCCATAGCATCAGCAATCTTCTTTTGTAATTCAAAAATATTGAGAGGATGAGATACAGTAACCCAGATCACTTTTTCAAATCTAGTCTCCCTTTTTAAATCATTGTGGAGATTCTTCATGATCGTCGTCTTTCCAACTCCACCAATCCCACAAACTCCAATCATTCCAAACTCGTCACCCATCAAGTACCCCCAAATTTCCTCTTTAGTAGAAATTTCTCCCACTAAATTCTCTGTTGAAATAATGTTTCCATGAGCTGGAGCTCTCTCAGTAACAAGGCCTTCAGGAAAACTACCTTTTTCAAGCATTTCCTTCACCACATTAATTTTTCTGCAAACAAGTTTGTCAAGACAGGCACGCTTGTACCACTTGACTCCCTGTACCTTGTCTAAAAATGCTTGCACATCAACATTGATGTCTTGTACTTGCTTAAGCCATTCTTGCACTTGTCGTCTAACCATTTGTCCCCCGCGAGCCTCTGCCACTTGTATTCTTGATTCTATATCTTGTTTCTGGCTAGTTAGACTGTCCAATTTTCTTCTCAGCTCACCCACATCATCATTAAAATTTCTATATTGATCCATACAGTTGCAGGTTGGAGTGCCACAAATGCAACTCAATGCACTGAAGATTGCCCCTGCTATGTCCGCCATTAAAAAAGGTCCTGAAACGTAATAAATAATGTAGATATAACATAAAAATGTGGTTCTAGTCTTCTTCACTAGAAAATTCGAAGCATAAATAAGCAAAAATATATATATATATTAAAGTTCAAATTACCAATTCGAACCATAGATAGGAGGTATAAATCCTTACATTTACCAAATGAAATACGGAAACATATATATATATATATATACACACACAAATAGGAATAGTATGAGGCAAGTTGTCCTCTAAAACTTTTTATTTTGGAACTTATTTAAAAATTTATATTTTAATTAATATTTTTAAAAATTAATAGTTGGATTAAAAGTTATATTTTATATCAATTATGTATATTAATTTTTATACTAATTTAATACTTATAATTATTTTATTAAAAAAATTTATTTATTAATATATATTTAGCTATGTTAAATTTTTTTAATCAACATAATGATTACGTCTAATAGAATAATTTAAAAATTAAGATATATGATCTATATAAAATGAATTTTTAATTCAACAATTGATTTTTAAAAAATTAATTAGAAGATAAATTTTTAGACATGTCTTCTAAAAAAATTTTAAGAAGACTACTTGTAAAACACTTAAATTAAATATACATGTATGAGTAGAAATTTACAAAATCTTGATCATTAAGGAGATGCGCAACTGATTTGTATCTTAGACTGCACTTATATTTGTATTTTATGCCTTTCCATTTGATGAGTTCATTTATTTATTTAGTTATTTTTTAGTATCAGCTGCGCCTACCATTAAAATATTATTAATGAATTAACATGAAATGTGTATTAATAGTGTTTTGATAATTTTAGTATTTAAATCATATTTATTTTTGTTTAGTCCAGGTGAAATAATTACCTTACCTTAAATAATTAATAATATTTATTTTTAATGTAATGATTTATTATATCATTATATTATTTTTTAAAAATTATATATTTTTTAAATAAAAAATAATATTAATAATTAAAAATGTGACAATAATTAATTCATACACAAAAAATAATTTTCCTTCATTTTATACTTGAAAGGAATATAACAGGAGAAATTGTACCTGCAGGTATAGAACAAGATACTCAAGAAATCGGACACAAACAAATTGGGCCAAGTAAATTAAAAGCATCGGATAACAGATCTTTTTGATTGCAATTGCAAACCTATTTTTTCTGATAAAGGGAGGTTTGATTGAAGGATATTTTCTAAAATAAAAAACATGATTCAAATACATTACTAGAAGCCATACACTTCTATACTAATTTACTTGAAGTGCCTAAACGAAAGGAGACCTTACGAGATTATCAATTAAGTAGCACAATGAAGAATCTAACAATTTGCTTTAAAAAAAATTGAAAATGAGAATCTGACAAGAAGGATGAACAAAATTAATTAAAAAAAATCATAAATCTATGTCATTTTAATGAAATTCCAATTAAAAATATTTTAATTAAATTCGGTTTATAATATATCAAAGTTTTCAAACTAATTGATAATTCCAAATACAACCAATAAAAATCAATGGCACTAAACTACTCCATCTAAGAAATTTTTTTTTTTTTTGAACATGAGGGAATTTTTGAAGAATAGATTATATTTTTTAAGTTGTTAATGAGAGTTAAATTTTTGATCAATTAAACGCAAACATAAAAAGCTGGGGACAAACAAGGTCTGAGTTGGCCTAGCAGAAGAAATAGGTAAAATTAGACGCTGATAACCAACTTGGGCCTTGCAAAGTAAATTGTTAGAAGTAGCGGCTGGTTCAATTTTTGATGCGAGGAGTTGATGAGCCGACTAAGGAGAAGAAACAACTTAAATTGGCACTAGGCAATAGCAGGGCGCATTTCCTGGAAGATGCTTAGCAAATGCAAGTGAAATCAACAAGAGAATCTTAATGTATCAAAAGAAAGACTTGAAGGATGGAAGTGTAAAATATATGAAAACAAGAATAATTTCACACTCAATCCATACAAATATTCTAAATTATATTATTGCCACCTAAGTTTTTGTAAAAAAAATTGAAGTGTAAGGTTCTTCTTCTTCTTCTTCTTATTATTTTTTGATATTGGATGGTAAAAATTATCTTAGAAGGATTAGAATTATTTATATGTTCTTTAAATTTAACAAAGTTATTTAAGAAATTAAGATTTAAATTAACACTAAAAAATTGACAAATTAAAACAAATAGGCATTTATAGGACTTAAAGTTACCTTAAAAGAGAAGTGGCACTGATGCCAAGATAATTAGAATTTTGGTGTGAATATATGCTGAAAATCGAAAAGTATGGACACCTTAATAACATGTGTGGGCACCGCCCTTCAATCTACAGAAAAGAGTGTCTGTGTCGGGACTTTGGACTAAGAAGCAATTTTGTTTTTTCATGGGTAAAACTTTGCTGATCTCTCTACTTTTACTTTTTCTGCACTTTGATCTATACACGTTTTATTTATTCGTCTGGGTCCTTGACTTCAACTTTCTCTTTTTCAAATTGTTCTTCTGCAATTCAGTCCTAATATTTCTGATTTCTTCCTAAAGGAAAAATTAACGCAATAATATGCATGAGAATTCAACTTATTATATATCAATTCATGCATGTCTAAATAATTTTAAGAAAAAAAACTCTACTTTATTAGTCTATTGTTAATTTAAAATAATGAATTATAATTTTCTCAATTTGTGGCTTTTTTTCCTTTTTCATCTACTTCTTTTGCGTTGCTACCTTTATATATCTCTCTACTTAGAGTTATTTATTTATTTATGACTTCTTTATCTATTATTAAGTATTTATTATCAACTTAATTAGAAATGACCTTTTTTATAGTACTCTTAAGGGGAAAATTTTACAAATTTATATATATTTGTTTCCTATATAGCTACTTTTACTAATCAATGCTTAAATAATAGTTTAATAATAATCTCTTTATGATAGATGTTAGAGATTCTAAATTTGACTCATATTGATTGAGAAGAGTCTTCTTATTATATAAGCAAAGATTTTTTTTTTTTAAAAAAAAAAAATATTAAATGAGTTCCCTCTCTCTCTCTCTCTCTTTTGTTTTTTTTTTTTTCTAAGGTACATGACATGTGGGTTAAAATTAGAGTTGGGCTACTTGAGATACTCTAGCTTGACCCAATATTGTATGGTGGAGCTTGGCAGCCCAATAGATTATGTTGGGCCCCGGTTTGTCATGATTAAGTGGGATATGAGCAGTACAGATGCTATGGATCCACTTGTCTGGATAACAGCTAGGGATATGGATTAAGTATTTGTTTATATTTATACTATTATACTTGACTTGAAGAGTGGTAGGTATAAAATTTTAATATTTAGTATTTATTTAGATATTGAAAATTTATATTCGTTACCTAACTTACTAGGTACAAATATACTTTTAAGTATACCTACATGTATATTTATATACTTGTTAAATTCTATACTAAAAATATATAAGTTAATATACAACTATAAGTTCATTCATATAATACAAATTTATATATAAAATAAAATACGTGAATATATACACTTACACATTCACAAGTTTATATATGCAATAACAAAAGAAATACAAATAAAAATCCATATGATTTTCTTTTAGTTGAATCTTCTTTGCCAAAAGAAAAAAAAATATTTTAATTTCATAACATTATATTACAAATTAAACATATAAAACTAGAGTATAGATCATGTATATATGTCATATATACAAGTTAGGAATATGGATCAAGTATACAAGTATGCAAATACTTAGTAGGTATGCATTTTTTACACCCAGTATTTAACTATTTCTTCATAAATACAGGTAAAATACCTACTTAAACAAGTCAAATACCTACAAATATCAGATATACCTATACCTAATGCTCAACCCTAATAACAACATCAACATCCAAGAACTATTATATTTCTTTAATTTTCCCTTACCCATCATATCTTCAAGGAAAGGAAACAAGCCTTCCAAGTGTGACTCAAAAAATAAATTCTTATTCAATATTCAGTCTTCCAGTATTAGAAATATCTATTGTTTTTTGAGTAAAAATTAAAATTAAATCTTAGTATTATGAAAAGTGTTTATTTTTTTAAAATAGTTATTTTCAGCATTTTAATAAGCTAAAACACAATATGTATGGTGAAGTTAATGGATATTTTCTGCAAGAAAAACATCCATGATTCAAATATTATTATGTAGAGATATATTATTCTATATTTACTTGAAGCACCCAAAAATGAGTAAATCTAGCAAAAATGAAGACTTTTTCTTGCATATTTAATTTTATGATCAATACTCTAAACAGAACACAATCAAATTAAGACTGAAAATATAGATAGCAAGAGAGTGTACCTACGCCTTTAGTCTTAGAAGAAAAAATTGAAGAAATTAAGTTGGACATTAATTAACCAAATTAGC
>BPVZ01000185.1:43096-53360 GCA_020521535.1 Rubroshorea leprosula | reverse complement strand
TTGCGTTTATATGATTGTTTGCCAAGAGATTTGAATTGTTTGCCAAGAGATTATTCAAATTGCAGGTTGTTGCGAGGGATTTTTGGACAATTGAGTTAAGTGAATTGAGCTGGATTCGATGGAACCTATTTTCTGGATTACATTGAACTCAGATTTGCTGATTCCGTCGAATTTCGTAATCGATGGGCAAAGAAGCAATTGTTAGTGGTGATGTGGGACCCACTTGGATGGATTTAGTGTGTTTTCGCCAGGTAGCATCTGACATGGCAAAAATTTTATCCATATCATCACTTTTTTAAATTTTGCTCTCCACGTCATCAAAAAAAATATAAAAAATGCCATATAAGCAAGGTTAACGGCCCAAATTAACAGAAGGACTAACGGAGTGCATTTCGTATAGTTGAGGGATCAAAAAAGTGTAAAAAATTGTTGAAGGATAAAAAATGTTCATTTCTTAAAGTTGAGGGACCAAATTAAGCATTTAACCTTGTTTGTATTATATTTTAAGGATAAAAATAAAATATAATAATTAAATAATAATTATAATATTTTTAAAAAATTTAAAATTTAAAATTAAAAAATAATTTTTATTTTTTAATTTAAAATAAATTAACTAAAACTTAGTGTATAATATCTATAAATTAACTAAAACTTAGTGTATAATATCTATAATTTAAATAAAAATTAATTTTATTATTTTTAAAATAAAAAATAATAATTATTAACCAATAATTATTTCTTATTTGAAATATCGATAGATAAATCCTTTCAAAATAGGCAATGAAATGTGGGTTAATACCAACTATCGTCCTTATATTATCAAAATTAACTCAATTTAAACCTTCTACTTTCAAGTCACCTCATGTTCTCCTTCTGCTATGAATTAAGTACAAGTTCCGTCCAATTTTGAGTTAACGGACGGTTTGTACACCGTTAACAGTAACTTGTCCAGACATCCAACCTGCCTTTTTCTTTTTCTTTTACACTCGGGCTCTGTGCGCCCCACTAGTGCCGCATCATATCCCACAACCTTCAATTTCGCCACATCCCTGCAGTTCTCGATCGCCTCGAACGCACCGAGAAATTGCCGACACCCGAGTACGTCTTCGCCGACCTTATCAAAACCTACGGCGTTGCTAACAAGGTTCAAGACGCTGTTGATCTTTTTGGTCGGACACCCAAGTTCAGGTGTGTCCTTTCTGCGTACTCTCTCAAATGCTTTGCTCTCTGTTCTTTGTAGAAACGAACTTGGTCTTAAGTTGGTGCCGGAAATTCTGTTGCAGAGTCAAGCTATGAATATAAGGGTTGAAGAATCGAGATTTAAGATATTAGTTTGTGCTCTTTGTAGATTAAATAAGGTTGCATATGCTATTGAGATACCGAATTGCATGATAAAAGATGGGTTTTCCATTGATGATGAAATTTGTTCATGCATACTGTCATCAGTTTGTGTGCAGAGAGATTTGGGTAATTTAGATATCATGGGTTTTTGAGAGGAACTGAGAAAGCTTGGGTTTTGTCCTAGTATGGGTGATTATGTTAATGTGATGAGGTTCTTGTCGAAAGGAAGCAGGGGAATGGATACTTTGGATGTTCTAAATCAAATGAAATCTGGTGGAGTTAAGCCTGACACTGTCTGCTACAATATAATTTTAGGTGGTGTTATTGGAGAAGGGAATTTCGAGGCGGCAGATGATGTGTTTGATGAATTGCTTGTGTTGGGTTTGGTTCCGGATGTCCATACTTACAATGCCTATATAGATGTTTTATGCAAACGAAATAATATTGAATAGGGAATCAAGTTGATCACTTGTATGGAGAAGTCGGGGTGCAAACCTAATGTGATCACTTATAATGTGTCGTTGGAGGCATTGTGTAAGGTTGGTGAGATGAGTAAAATGAGAGAGCTTGTGGAGGAGATGAAAGTTAAGGGAATTAAGCCAAATTTGCCGACATATAAGGTAACAATTGATGCTCTGGCTAGTAAAGGTGAAATTTTTGAAGCTTGTGCATTGATGGAGGAAGTTTTGGATAAGTTCTTTTGCCGACAATGTTTCACACTAGATAACATAATTTCTGGTTTGTGCCAAGGAGGGTTAGTTGGTAAAGCACTGGAATTACTCAATAAAATGGCTGACAAGAGAGTTTCTCCTGGTGCTGGTGTTTAGAATGCACTTCTCAGCACCGGATACAAACTTGATTTTGATGAGACCACATTCATTGATTTGGTAGGTCCAGTTTAAATTGCCTTGTCGACTTTCGAGTGGTGTAATATTCAATCAATAAATTTTCTAACCCTACCCATTGAGATTTCCATATGTGACCTTTTACCTAAAAGAAAAAGGACCTCGTATGTGTTGTAGAGCACTAACTTCTCTACTTCTTTTTCTGTGAAGAAACTGTATGTATATTAAATGGTTCTTCGTGTAGCATATATTCCACATTGATTGTTTGTTTTCTGCAGATGAAATGTTTTCTTTTTGGTACCCAAGGAATTGGCTCCTTCCTTTTCCTGATCCCATATGGTTGACTTGCTACTGCAGCTGGCTTATTTTGACACCCCTTTTTTCCTTGCAACAATCA
This sequence comes from Rubroshorea leprosula, assembly GCA_020521535.1. Classification (NCBI taxonomy): domain Eukaryota; kingdom Viridiplantae; phylum Streptophyta; class Magnoliopsida; order Malvales; family Dipterocarpaceae; genus Rubroshorea; species Rubroshorea leprosula. Next base: position 50,777 of record BPVZ01000185.1, on the reverse strand, counting down.
TTTACTGTTTTCATATTCCAGTTAGCATAAAGTTGGCTTTGAGTTGGGTATCCTTTTAATTTGCTATGGACATTCTAGGATAGAAATGACGCATTGGATTCTATTTGGTATATGTGGTTTTAATTATTATTATTATTTTGTTCTTGGTTTACAAGGGAGAAGGGGGCATCCGGGCACAAACCTGGGTACCATCCGTGGGGAGGGGGTGGTCTGCCACCTGCTCCAACTACCACTGTGGTGGTATTATTAATTTAATTTTGATGCAGCTATCTGGCACCCCAGTCGTTGTGTCATTTATTATCTTATGCCTTCTAAAGCTTCATAGAAATTGATGTGCTAAATGGAGTCACACAATACATAACAGTCTGAAGCAACTACTATTGCTGAACCTTTACCGCATTTTCTTATCTGTGGAACTGCTCAGACAATTTCTGTTTCTTTTTGTTGTAAAGTAGTTGTAAAATCACTGGTTTCTACCTATTTGCAGACTTTGTGCTGGAGAGTCATGGATTCGGGTTGAGACAGAGATTCTGAACCCTGTGATTCCTGTATCTATAACATGATTGCCATGGGTTATGCTTTGTATCATGTTCGAGATCGTAGGCTACTGACTTTGGTGATTTTGGTTGATTATTGATGGGTTTGATGGATTCGTTCTAGGGTTTCTCAGAAAAGGGCGAATGAGATCGAAATTTGGGGATTTTGATGTTTGCACAGTGCCGGCAAAGAATTTAAAGGGGATCTGATGTGGCATTGTGGGGCCCACAGAGTCCAGGTGTTAAAAAAAATAAAAAAGGGGTTAAATGTCCGGACAAGTTAATGTTAACGGTCATTAAACCTTCGTTAACCCAAAATTGGACGGAACTTAGACGAAAGGACGACATCAATACATTTTCCAATAGTAGAGGGAGGACATGTCTACTTAATTCATAGTAGAAGGAGGACATAAGGCGACTTGAAAGTAGAAGGTTTAAATTGAATTATTTTTTATAGTAAAGGGATGATAGTTGGCATTAACCCATGAAATGTCGATAGGTATTTCACTTACACCGGTATTTGACTAACTGAAGCTTTTTTTTTATCGAAACTAAAACAGAAAGAAAGTCCCTTTTTTCAGTATTGGTTATCGAAATTTTTAATTTTATAATTTTAGTTTCAGTATTAAACGATTACTTCGCATTATGCTTTTGCAGAGACGGAGGGGAAATTAAGGAGGATGCTGGACCAAAAACTATGAGCAGATATGAGTGAATTATATGGTTTTCATTTTCGCCGATTAAACTATTTTTTAATTTACTTATTATTTTCTCGGCCAAACAAAAAATAATCTACCTATAATTTACCTATAATTTAGAATAGTAAATTATATTTGTGGCTTTTTTTCCTTAATTTTTCATCCAATTCTTCTAGCTTTATATTTATCAGCTCAAAGGTTTTTTTCCTGCCTTGGATTCCTCTCACTTTCTCCCGTGATTTCTCTTCCTAATTTGCCCTTACATTACACGATTTTTTTGGCATTATATCTTTAATATTTAAAAATTATATTTAATTTTTTAAAAAATTTTATCAATATTTATCACTTTATCTATAAAATTTAAATTTAAAATTTTATTTAAAAAAACAAACACATTCTTCACGAATCAACAAATTATTAATGCTTACATTACACGGTATTAAAATTACTTGTATAGCCCCATTTTCATTTTCACAATGGAAATGCCCACCTTTCAAATTCATCCAACGTTTTGTGAAAGTGGGGATGACCCAAGGAAAACACGAAAAGCAAAGTTCGGTGTGGGGACAAAAAGATAAAAAGTTTGATTAACATAGATTCATTATCGCACTCAAAGAAAGCATGAAAAGCAGAGTGTGGTGTGGAGATGGATAAATATAGAGTTTTGATTAGTATAGATTTAAAATAACTATTTCATAAAAAAAAAAAAAGATTTAAAATAACTATTTAAGTAATTAAATGATAATTTTGAACCTGACGTCTCACATGGTATTTGACAATTTCACATATCTTGTATAAGCCCCCATTTCATTTTCACAATAAAAATGCAGCCTCTTCATTCAACCTTTTGTAGCAGGGGTGGGCAAATATCGGTTTCGGTATCGACCGAAACCAATATTTCAATAACTGAAAATTTTCGGTATTGATTCTCAAGACCAATGCCAATAGCAGTATTACCCTTTTTTTTTGGGTTTCGGATATCGAAATTTTCGGTTTTCATTTTTTATGTTTCAGTTTTCACTGAATGTTAACAACCTTTTAACTATTTTCACAAGCATCCCTCACTTAAACCAAATTTGACAATTTTTCTTGAAAGTATAGCATGAACCAGTCTAAAATATTGGAAGTATACCTGTTCCATAATCTAGCTCTCCGATTCTCCTCCTATTTCTCTTGGTGGGGCTACCTCTTCACAGAAATAAGGCCAAGCTTTGCCGATGGCATGAGGGCTGAGCTTTTCACCTTCGGTGCCGACGAGAGCAAAGGGAATGTAAGGCTTATGACTACCACTAGGCGGCGGTAGTGATAAATAGAGAAGATGATTAGATGAGAAAGGAGAAAGAGAGGTAAAAAAAGGAGATTGATTGTTAAGAGAATGAAAAAAAAATACAGGTGTAAAAGCTTTTATACTTGAGAAAAATTGATAAAAATCCATGAAAGATTAAGTGGGGATGGAGGGAAATTGATCTTTGGAGTTGTAGCATTGGGAGGGAAATTGATCTTTAGGGTTGGAGCTTTGGAGGGAATTTTTCTAGAGAGAGGGAAAGTGAAAATGAGGAGGGCTGGAATTGGAAGGCGGCAGCGGTGCGTCGGTGACGCCATTTAAGATTCTTTATCATGTTTTTTGGGCCAAAATACTTGGGCCTTAGTTTGGTTAGTCTTGAGGCCCTATTTGGTTTTCGGTTATTGGGCCTCCTGATCAATACCGAACCGAAAGTTCATCGATTTTTCATCAAAACCAACTTAAAATTCACCAAAACCAATTCATTCAAACCAAATTCAATTTTTTGGTGGTTTTCGGTTAACCATTCGGTTAACCAACCAAATGCCCACCGCTATGTAAAAGGAGGATAATGCCTCGGAGAAAAATGAAAAAGCAGTGTGTGGCGTGGGGACAGAAATAGATATAAAGCTGGAGTGAGAAACATAGCGCATTATTGCAGGGGGTAGCTTTTTGCAGATGGCAAAGCATGCTGCAGTAAAGATAACGGGCGCGGTTATGGTTACATATAAGTATTTTAGGGATATTAAAATTATAAAATATTATTTTAAAAATATTAAATTAATTTAATTAATTTAATAAAAATAATCATTAAATAATTATTAAATATAATTATTAAATAATTAATTAAATAATTTATACTTATTAATTACAAAATTAAAATTAATTAATTAATATATATTTTTAAATATTTTTTACGATAATAATCATACTCGTAGATATATATATATTTAATGATATTTAAATTTTTCAAAAAATGAAGGCATTTTTACTATCGTGTAGTCGGAAGTTAACTTTTGACATTTTCATTATGTCTGTATATACTCTAAAGAGATCTAATTAAAAAAATTTGAAATTGAAGGTAATATGCCTTTAGGATAAGAAGAAAAAATTGAACAAAGTTGGACACTAGAGAACCAAATTATCTAGGCCAAAAAATTTACAAAGAGCAACAGATTTGGATGGTTGCAAACCTAATTTTTTTTTCCCTTTCCAGAAGATCGATAGTTGATTTGGAAACTAATTTGGAAATGGCTTAGCAGCAAACTGATTTGGAAATGAAGACTCATTGTTTGTTTTATCAATACCTTGGTTTTACATTCTTAATTTCCAAAAAAGAAGGTGCAGATCATAAAGATTTTCACAACTTTTCAACAAATATGCATACAAAATCTCCTTTCATGTACTAGATAGTCTCGGTAAGTAAGCACCAATAAACACAATCAGCAAAATTTTCAAGATAAGATCTCTTTTCCTTGTCAAGAGTTTGCCCTTCTGCTCATCATAAACAAATGTGAGCATCTTTCTAATCTTCTAACAATTGTGTAACGTTCAAACCGTGATGGTTGATCTTCAGCTCTCGTAAGATGTTGCGAACTATCTCCATGATGGCAACACTATACCCAATTCCCCAGGATAATGCTTCTTGGATTGGATAAGACTAATTGACGCAGTTCTCATTACCACCTGGCTTCCATCCTTCCCCTTTGATGCATGTTACAGTAGCAGCTGTCATTCTAGAAAAAGCATAGAATCAACCCTACATAAGGGAAGAAAAAAAATATCATTCACAACATGTACCAGTAGTCAATACAGAAACTTACAACCATAACATCTTGTATACAATTGCATGTATTCAGTTAATGAATATAATCTACCAAAACGAAAAGCCAAAATAACCATATCTAAAGGTAAAAATGGAAAAGCTAGCATACCAAAGAATGATGAAAAGGCAATATACATCAACTTATGTAGATAAATTAGTATATCATTTGCAACATCATTATGAATGATTGGGGCAAATAGTGGCCAATCAGCAAAACAAAAAATTACAAGTCATGGAATGAATGAAAGGCTAATAGACCATCAAAGGAAATAGAAACAGCCCACTACAGGGATGTGATAAGTAATCAACAAAATTCAACATCAAATGCAAGTTACCTCTTGCTAAAGCTTTTTCTTTCTGCTTCACTTCCCATGTTGTATGTCCCAAAAGAAACAGATGAGTGCAAGTTGTAAAAGTCTACATGTGTCGCAAGTTCAATTTCCTTGATATACCTCATACCGTTGGCTAAGTTCAACTGCCATGACCAATCTTCCTCTCTTTCCTCTTCAATTCCTAGGATAATTTGAACAATGTAAATCAGAAAGCCATAATCACTGCTCAATTTCAGAATACGATTGCGAACTGACATGTATAGAGATGAACATAGGTAAATACACTAACCTCAAAACTAGGTCTAGTAACAGTAGCAAGAGGGAGTTCATGATTTGCATCATGACCATAGTTTAGAACAACCGGCTCGGGTGGAAGGGGTGAAAGCCTTGAAGGGTTATACAAATTCATGATCATTGATCAGTAGTCAGAATCATATTATTAAAAAAGATATTATAAATTTGAAAAGAAAAGAAGATTAACATAGGAAGCATTAACTTCTAATTCACCAAACAGCTTGATAACTCCCTATATTATTATCATCTTCATAATTTGGGGATTTGGGATGTTTCTTAATAGAAAGCAGCATGTGAAACATACCACATGTGTTGGGGACAAAGAGCACGGATATTTGATTCTAACCAATTTGCCCACGTTTCTCAATTTACAAGTCGTCACAATATATTCTTGAACAATCCTAGGTGTTCCATAACTGATTAAAAAAAAAAAAAAGAAAGAAAATGAAAGTCAGGAAGAAAGTTAGAACTTAGATTAACATGATGGATTCTAAAATGTATCTTCAAATAAAAAACTTGCTCTTGAAGTGCAAAACCCAGAAGAATTTGGATGGTTAATGGAATAGAAAAGATCAAAAACCAAAAACTTACAGAACATTGATCTAAAGCTTGTTACGCTTGTACATCCACCAAACATAGCTCCAAACACCAATGCATGACTCTTTACTAACTCATGCTGCGTTTGGCTATGGCAGCAAAGTTCACAAAACCAGAAGAATTTGGATGGAAAAGAATGCCTTGGATCGAAAATCGAAAACTTACAGACTATTGATCTGAGGCTTGTTACACTTGTGCATCAACCAAACATAGTTCTCAAACACCAACACATCAACTTCTTCCTACTTCCTGCCATGTTTGGCTGTGATAGCTAGGTTCACCAGTCATCTCAGGATAGTATGATATGTTGCATGGCATGAATTAGACTCCATTATGAAGGGAGCCCAGTAGTACTCAATTGATGCTTTGTACTCCTGAAACACATTTCCAAATCTCAAAACACCATGATCAAGTGTCTGACATGCATACTTCAATTTTTTTATAAGTTTTTTCTTTAATTTTAAGTATTCAAGTCTTTTGAAGTAGGCAAATGATTCAAACAATTTAACACATGTTAAATGCGGATTTATTAGGATAAAGTGAAAAATACATGTACTATAGGAAAGCGGGATGAGCAGAAAAGTCATGGTACCTCAACTTTAAAGATCATTGTCGGGGAATTCTATGAAAGGATTCTTTCTCCTCAGGAATCACAGATTGCACCAAACAAACCATTGGACTCAAACTGGGCTCTCTGTGCTGAATCTCCTACAAACATTAAATCAATCTTTTGGTCCTTAAGATGTCCAACAGCTTCAGTGGATCAAAATTAAGACACAGAAAAGACATTTCAAATGCCATGAAATCATATGAAACTAAATGCACCCTACTTCAAAACTCCTAGACAAACGAAACCCAATTTAGATAATCAAGATGACTAGGAACACTGTCCTTTTGTATAGCACACAAATAACATAAAAAATAACTAACCACGGTAGTTGGCAAGAATTAGGCCACCAGTGTTGACATAGAGAATCAGGCCTCCCATTGTAGATGAACAAGAATTAGATCTATAATTGTTGACGACCACTTAAAAAGGGATTAAGTGTAAAAATATAAAAAGAAGGGAGTCGCCACTCGTCCAAATTATAAGGTGGGATAAGTCACCTAAAACGGGTCTACGCAGAGATCGAGGTTCGGGGGTTCGGTTAGGAGTGAGGAAGGGCATACGCTCACCTCACAATCCTCCGTTTAAATACGGTTGCATACTTTAAAATTGGGGCTTGATTCAACTTATTCATTATATTTATGTTTGACTCTTAATAGGTAAGTTTGAAAGAAGGATAAGCCAAATTAAAACATTTTTAAAATTTTTGGCCTAAAATGGACAAAATCAAAGACAAGCATGCATCATAAGCACAAATAAAATTAAAGGGACTAATTTGATTAAATTCGAAAACATAGAGGACTGATTTAAAAAGATTTGAAACCTTAGGACTAAATTGCTTAATCATAAAAACTTTTGAGTAAAATGAAATAAAATAAAAGAGAACTTTGACTTTGACCAAAATTAAGATTAATTGAGAATTAAAATTAATTAATCAAGATAATTAATATAATTGAATAATTAACTTAAATTAATCAAAATTAATTAAAATTAATTAATCATATTTACTCATTATTAATTGAGATAACTAAATAAATCTAATCATCTCAAATCAAACTCAATAAATATGATTAATTTATTTTAATTAAAATTAATTAATTTCATTAATCATAAATTAAACTAATTCTTTTAATTAATTAATAATTTTATATTATTATTATTTTTTTACTTTTTAACCTTTTTAGTTTTTTTTTTAATTAACCTATTGGATTGGGTCGGGTCAACCCAACCCACAAACAGAATCCAAGTGAGAAAATAGGCAAAGAAAAGATTAAAACATGCAGACAAAACCAGAAAAAACTAGAGTTCATGTCATTTCCAGCAGAAATATACATTCATCCAACATGCAAAAACAGATCAAACGTCGAACATTAAAGGGAATCTGGAGAGAAATGAAATGGAACTTAAGGCTACTATTGGGATTAGGCCCAACGCCCTCTTAGGGCCACATGCAGCAGGCCCAACTACGCACCCACAGGCCCAAGAGGAGGAGACATACCCACGTGGGCAG